>CM047806.1:125444008-125697683 GCA_026214975.1 Gentiana macrophylla
TCGCCAACATGAAACTCAACCCAAAAAGTTGTATGTTCGGGTCCGCCAGAAAGTTCTTGGGATACATGATATCCAAGGATGGAATTAAAGCTAACCTGCATAAAATCAAGGTTCTCCGTAACATGCCTCGTGCCTCAAAGTGTGAAGGAGGTACAAAGATTAACGGTTCGGATGGCAGCTCTCAACCGCTTTCCTATCGATATCGGCACAGCGGCCTTGCCATTCTTCAAGATTCTAAGAAAGCAAGTCCTTCCAATTGGGATGACAAGTGTCAAAAAGCTTTTGAGGACTTAAAGAGTTACTTGTCGATCCTCGCCCACCTTGTCATCGCCCGGGAAGAGAGAAGTCATAGTGTACTGGTCTGTTTGTGAAGAGGCGGTAGCCTGGTGTTAATTCGAGGAAGCGTAACAAGGTCGTGTACCGACCTATTTCATCAAGAAAGCTTATACGGGGGCGAGTTAAGATATTCATCACGGTGAAAAAGTTAGCATTGGGTCTAGTCCACGCGCCGAGGAAGTTAAAACCTTATTTTCGTGCACACCCGATTGTGGTAGTCACGAACCAACCCTGAAACAAATTTTGGGCGAAGCCGAGACGCCGGGTCGACCGCCAAGTGGTGGTCGAAGTTAGCTGAGTATGATATCGAGTTCACACTCGGACAAGAGCTTAAAGGCCAAGCGCGCCGATTTCATTGCGAATGGTCGATTCTGAGAGAACAAGAAAAACAATCACCTCAAGAACAAAGTGGACCGTGGTATGTTGACGGTGCTTACAGCAAGGAAGGAGGCGGAGCTGGGTTGTTGGGCTGTTAGCCCAAGAGGAGAGGAATTTTTTATGCGCTTCGATTTGAGTTTAAAGCCACTAACAATGAAGCGGAATATGGCCATGATCACGGTGTTTGAAGTTGGCAATCGCCAGGGTCGAGAACCTCCTGGTATTACAAAGTGACTCACACCTGTGGTAAATCACACCTGAGGTGAGTATGAAGCCAAAGAGGAAGAAATGAAGAGCTATCTCGAAGGTGGTTCAGAGGACTGATGTCAAAATTCAAGAGTGTTCGTGACGAGCAGTAATTTGAGGAGTGAGAATAAACGAGCCGATGCCTTATCTAAACCGGCATCTAATTTCAAATCAAAAGAAAGTTCTCGTAGAAATGCCGCCGAGGCGTAGCTACGAGGAAGTCGATGTGCAACCAATCAGTCAGGGGTCGACATGGATGGACCCGATAGCCCTTTATCTGAAAGATGGGATTCTACCATCGGATAAATCTCAAGCAAGGAAGGTACGATTACAGTCAGCAAGATATGCGTTATTTGATTATGTTCTTTACAGAAGTCGTCAGAGCCCTCTGGATGCGATGCGCGATCGGGAAGACGAGTGAGCCTATCTTCTCGAGGAAATACATCGGGAGTATGTGGGAAATCATTGTGTAGGGCACGAATGCAAGCAAGGAAGTGTAGGCTAGCAGGTATTTCGGCCCTCAATGCGAGAAAAGACGCAAATGATTTGGTTATGAAGTGCAGAGTGTCGTCGTCCATGATGTGGTACGCGATCGCCAAGCTCAAGAGATGAGTGTCATCGAATCTGTTTGGCCGCTCGATGAGTAGGGTGTCGATATAGTAGGCCTTTGCCTCGGGCCCCGTGTAGGAAATCTAAAGTTTGTTGTGGTTGCGGCCGATTATTTTACCAAATGGGTTGAGGCTAAAGCCCTTGTTGACATTAGAGCCGCAACCATCAAGAAATTTTGTGGGAAAATATTTTATGCAAAGTTTGAGTCCCCAAGTACGATCTCGGACAACGGCACCTAGATTCTTGGATGAAAGAGTACAAAGGCCGGCTCAAAGAGTTTAAGATAGAACACGTAACGACATCCGTGGCTCGACCTCACCGAACGGACAAGTCGAGCGACCAACAGGTGATTGAAGTTCGGTCCAAGAAGCGGTGGAAGATGAGGACGCGATTAAGCAAAGATAGATTGCCAAGCATCTTGTGGTCAGATTTAATCGCTTAATGCGCCTACTCGAGAAACTCTCTTTCTAATGGCTCACGGGTGTTGTCGCGATTTTATCTATGCAAAACAACAAGTAATAAATTTATAAATCCGTATTTCCCAAGTGTAGTGGATCGTAGTATAGCGATTAATACCGGAGTCGATCTCGAGGAATCGGGGTATCTAGTTCAATTAATTCTTCTAAAATTGTCACTACTATTTATTACTAACCCTAAAACTAAACGGAAAATAAATCGGACAGAGGATTGTCACCCAAAGCCAGAAAGATAATTTCGAACACGATTAACTAATTCTATTCTAAAAACTAAAACGAAAATAAAATTCTAACTAAGCAAACGAAGAACAAGGCACAAAGGTTTTCAATTAATTTAACGAAGAACAAGTTTTATGATCCATCTTTCTCACAACTCTCAATTTCTACCTAGATCGCTTAAGGAAGATTTAATAAAGGTTGTGGTTCACCTACCAAAGGTATGAACTTCTACTCTCGTAGATAATCCGCCTATCAATCTCTCATCTCTCGATCTATAAGATTGATGCTATCAAAACAAGGTGTAAGATCTCTCAATCTAGCAACCTAGAAATTCAACCTATCAACTCGTTATTTTTAGGTTAAAAGTCCAAACTTTATTATGGTGATCTAAGGTTTAACATGACTTTCATCAAAATAAACATCAATAAGCAACAATCTATCGATATAATTGCATAATCTATATAAGAGCATAATAAAGATACAAGCTTTAATAAAACTCACAAAACAAATCAAAGTCTAAAACTAAACGCCGCAGAGAGGCTTCACATGCTTGTTCAGAAGCTTAGCCTTAGCTCATCGTTGGAATAGAAATAACATAATTGAAAAGAAATTAAAAGATGTTTATTGCAGTGGAAAAACGCGAAGAAAGTCGCCCAAAGGGCTTCAGGTCGCTAGTGGTCGAAATATGGTCATTAGGGTTTGAGAAATCGCGCTATTTATAGGTTTTAGGTCAGCCATGAGTCGGTGCCGTGGGACGCCGTCCACTATCTTGACGCTTCGTCCAACCTCTCGAACGGAGCATGAACGCTGGTCCGAGTAGCGTCTAAACTCTTCAGATTGAAAATCTCCTCTGACGCTTTGTTTATTTTTATGGGACGCCCATCCACTTTATCGACAAGGACATGGACGCCGTCCGGTATGTCCGGACTAGATATCTTCATCTTTATCTCATTCTTCTCATCTCTATCTCTTCTCTTCTTCATATAACACTTCCTTATCTCTTATATGTCAAATAAATCCGACTTGTATCATCTTTTGATCCCCTTTTCATTCGAAATATGCATATCTACAAACATCAAAACCATTGCAAAGTGTAACATCATCCAAATAATCATAAAACCACCAAGTAAACACATAATTTAATCACTTTTGCAATTAGACCTTAAAAACATCACTTGCTTAATATTTCAATATAAAGGCCAATTCTTATGCAAATAATATAAATATGGGGAAAATCATCGTAAAATATATCGTTATAAACGCATAAAATCACCTTAACAACTCCCCCAAACTTATTTTTTGCTCGTCCCGAGCAAAGCAAAACAAAAGAAAGGCTCGGAAAGAATATGTACACCTCAACACATATACCACATAGTCAATAAATTGAAGTTCACCATCGTGGTGTGTGCATAGCCATAGAAAACTTCCACTAAATCCAAACTTGAAAAACTCAAAGCAAAACTAGCTAATACCCCTCGTAGACTAGCAATAAATGACACTCATAAGATGCACCTTACAAACGTGATATATCCCTAAAAGGATGATAGAATATATCTAGGGCCTTTCCAGAAATACTCGTGAGGATAATCCCTACATCATATCTTTCATTTATACTGGGATAAGATTAACGAAAACTAAGCCTTATATTCAATTCATAACAATATCTTAGTTGATTCGACTTATTCACTTTAAACACACATTGAAGAAGCTATTGCCTCATGCAGCGTAATAGACATTTCGAGATAATACCCTACCTTACTCCAATCATAAGGCAATTTTTTCCTAACCGCCGTGAGCTTTTGGTCATCATGGTGGAATAGACATACGTGGTACACCCTACCTCACCCAAATCATAAACCAAACTTCCGACACACACAATTACAATTATGTTTACTTAGAGATTTTCTGGCCGGGCAAGTGGAAAAGATTATTTTCTAGTAGCACGCACCAATCGAGCATAACACCTCAAGTAAACAATTTATTACTATTGCAAAGACTTAATCACGTTTCACTTATCACATTCAAACTTACAGATATTCACGGTAGATGTCATACTTGAACTAAATACAAACTATCATAAATCTCAAGATATATACGTAGCACTAAGCACATGACTTATAAGACAATCAAAATCACTCGTCCAAAAGGGGTATAACTTTATAAATAGCTCATCATTTACTATGGCACGTGGAAAATAAATCTTGGTGAAACAACTAACTCACTAAAAATATGGTATACAAAAGATCAATGACTATAACAAACCGAACAAAAACGTATTGCCTACTCCGGGACAAAACAAAACAAAAGTGTCGAAAATTTTTGAAAAATTAAGCCCCATTTTGCAATAAAAATCATATATTAAGCAAATGGTAGATACATAGCGATCATTCCTCCCCACACTTAAATAACAACATGTCCTCGTGTTGTGCGAATAAGAGAAACTTAGCCGATTGTAGTTCTAAAGTGGCAATTCCGGAAGTGCTACGTATCAACTCCAGAAAGGCTTGATGAAAGCAAAGAATCGTGGACCATCCACCGGAAAATGCAGACATCATCCTAAAGCTCACAAGTGCTATAGCAAATATCCTCGCATACATGAAAAACAACACAAAACGTACTGTGGAGGAAGGGCACAAAAGATTATAGACGCAGGCAATATCATAAACAAAGCATAAGCGGCAAGAAGCGATAAAACCAAACCTATATGTAATGTAGTGCATGTGATATAATGTCGGGCAAGGAGGAAGGTCATATGGATTTTTTCAAATTCACTCATGCAAGAAGTTCCGATCACAAAACCCGACACCAAAACCACGACGACACAAGACAAAACAAAACAACCCTAATACAACGAAACGAAAACTATATAATGCAACGAGAAGAGAACTATCTTCCGTATTTATTCGAAAAACAAAACAATAAAAAAATAATAATAATAGCAAAACTTTTCTTAATATTGGGTTGCCTCCCAACAAGCGCCTTTCTTTAGTGTCTTTGGCTAGACACATTTGAAACTCACCTGGATCAGCCACTTAACCTTTCTTCCAGCCCACTACATCGTGTAAGCTCACGATCAGTGGTGTGGTTAGAAACAAAGATCTCACACATGGGGTCAAATCTTTGATAGCTTTCCAAGCACGTTTAATTTTCCCATTGTGGACTTCTTCTTCGCCTTCTCTTTAACCTTCGCTCCCTTGCAAACTCTTCCATATCCCAACTACTGGCCGAGTAACTTCCTCTCTTTGGACCACCGCCGCCACCCTCGTAAAACAAATCGGCAAAACTCGTCAAACCGGTTGACTTTGTGGGTACCACACCGAGGATGTCTGTCAGAAATGAACAATCAAAGGTTTCTCTTTGGGTTGACCAATATAATGCTTGCACCTTTGACCATTCACTCTGAACGAATTTGGTCACCATGACCTCTTAACTCTAAAACGCCTCAGAATAATTTGTAGAATCTCAAAGCGGCCGGACTAACGCGTGTCCTTAACTTTCTGAGAACAGATGCAACCTGGAATTATACGAAGAAACTTGCTCCCCGACTTGAAATTCTCGGCCGCTTGATCTTTTCATCATGAAGGAGTTTCATTCTGCCCCTTCGATCCTGGCACTCTCGTAGGCTTGGAGTCTAAACTCATCTAACTCATGCAATCGCTGGGCAATCGATGTTTTCCACAAGATTGGGTATCAAGTTTAAGAATTTAATGACCAATACGCTCATGCTCTAATTCGATTGGCAAGTGGCATGATTTTCCATAAACCATCGATAGGGTGATGTACCCACTGGGGTCTTATAAGCGATTCGTATGCCTATAGTACATCATCCAACTTTAGACTCCAAATTTTTTCTATGATCATTCCACTGCTTTCTCCAGATCTTCTTGATACTTTGGTTGCTTCTCTCAACCTCGACCACTAGTCATTGGATGATATGGTGTGCCGCTTTATGACGAACACCATACTTTTCAAGTACTTTCTCTAGGGTCGGTTGCGTAAAATGCGCCCTTCATCATCGATCAAGGCGCGCGGACATCCAAACCTCACGAAGATATTCTTCTTTAGAAATTTCATTACCGTCTTATGATCATTGTGAGGAGTGGCTTGAGCCTCCACCCATTTAGACACGTAGTCTACGCAGACTAAGATGTATTTATTACCACAAGAAGACGGGAATGGACCCATAAAATCGATGCCCCATACATCAAAGACTTCAGATTCAAGAATGGGTTTCAATGGCATGTCGAAACGCCTTGTCGTGAGTACCGGTTCTTTGACACCTATCACAAGCTTTACGTGAAAGCTTCAGATCCTTAAAGATCGTGGGCCAATAAAACCGGATTGGAAGATCTTAGCAACGGTTTTCCAAGGACCAAAGTGACCACCGTGGGTCCACTGTGGCATTGTTTCAATAATATCGCGTTGCTCGGATTCCGAACACACCTCCTTAGCAAACCATCTTTATGATTTTGAAGAGGTAAGGCTCATCCCAAACAAAGTATTTCATATCGAGAAGAACTTTTCTTCTCTTGATATGACAATTTTGGATCAAGATATTGGGAATGAAGGTAGTTTACTTATGGAAGCATACCAAGGAATCCCAGGAGTGCACTTGTTCAGATGCATAACATTCCGGGAGAGGAAGGAGAGGTCTAAATCTTGTGTTCTTCCTCCTCTTCATCCTTCATTCTCTTATCCACAATCACCTCAACACTCTGTGGCTTCAACGGCTCCTCTAATGTGACTTCCGCCGGGTGATTAACATCTTCAACTATCTCTAACGTCGGATCTTTCCTAGGACAACCGTCTTCATCATCACACCTGCAGGAGGGAAGGAAGTCTCTAACCTTTGTAACTTAAGCCGACCCATATCAGTTCTAGCTCATCAATCGCCCCTTGTTGCCCATGGCTTCGATCTTGACCCAACGGAGAACAAGGATAGTTACTACTCCCACCATTGTATCTTCGGTGCATAGTTGTGGTCATATTGGAATTGATTCTCATGACTTGCACCATCATCGCCGTGAAGCATCTTCTCCACCATAAGGAGTGTGGGAGTTAGGTCAATGCCTTGGTTTTGAGCCATTTCCCGATTCGCCTCTCAAGATTCTTTGTTGTGCTGTAGGAATTGGATAATATTGTTTTGCTCCTCCAAATTAGCTTCAAGATCGCCGATTGAGAGGGTCCGATAGTTCGAAAGTGTTGTGGAAAAGATTGGTAAGACCAACTTTGATTTTGATCGGAAAAATTGATATCTTGATCTCATCAAGTTCGGTTTTGATAAAAATTCGATTTGGATTGAAACCTCGATTTTGAAATTTGCTATGGCCGAGAACTCGATTATCAAATGTCCGATTGTTCTCGCCAATGAAAGTGTGTCATCCACTATTAGGATGTAAACGAGCAAGATGTCCCATGTTGTCACAATTTCGACATGTGGATCGGACCGAAATTTCCCGATTAAGGAAAGAATTGACTTGATATCCGGCAGGGGAAGAGATCGACACCGCCAACAACATGGCCAGGTCGACAACATCTTCCACGCAATGCAATGCGAGAGTTCTGTGGAAAGACGGGTCGGATTCATAGGATTAAGCGACATTTGAAGAGATGCCATCTGCATTGTTTTCAAAGATGGCGATCTTACTTTGCTCATCCATGTCCTCAATCCTAGATGGAAGATTGTATGAAACAAAAGCAGAAACCTAAACTACTTAAAAATTTAAAAGCGAAAAACAGAAACACTAAAAACGTGTTGAAATCTTCTCGAGCCCAAAATGGAAGGGAAAACAGTGGATTTTGACCTTGAAAACGGTGTCGGACGGCCTCTCGCTCTGCCACGTTGTCGGCGCCGAACGAGCTCCGAATTGGGGTCCCGCGCGCCAATCCGACACTCGAGCCGAAAGTTATGGCCAAAATACTAAAGAGTGCTAAACGATCCCTTTTATCCAAAAATTTGATCGTTAAAAACGTGGGGTCGATAATTCAACCTCGGATGTCCCCAATTAATGTGGAAACTAGAAAAGATAGAAACAAAACCCTACCTACTTAAAAGACATCAAACAGAGGACGTAGACGGGCGTTTGGAAATCCGAACGCTTGTCCGGAAGGTCAAGAAATGTGACGGGCGCCCAAATTTGACGGACGTTCTCGTCGACTTGGTAAAAACGATACAGAGTTGAGAATTTTAAAACGGACGGGCGTTTGATTGTTCAGACGCCCGTCTGGGACATGAAAAAACAGAAACAGAGACAGAAAAACAGCAGGAAAACGGGGGACAGAAAGGACAGAAAAACAGAAACAGATAGGAAAATAAAAACGAGATAAAGTAGGAGAAACCTAATAGAATACTACAAAACCTAAACGATTAAAAACCCTAATAACCTAACTAAAGTCTACCTAAAAACAAGAAATATAAAGAAATTAAAACAAGAAAAGCGGAACAAATTTAGAAAAACTAATAAAACTAGACAACCGTATCGATTCCCGCAACGGCGCCAAAAACTTGTCACGGATTTTATCTATGCAAAACAACAAGTAATAAATTTATAAATCCGTATTTCCCAAGTGTAGGGATCGAGTATAGCGATTAATACCGAGTCGATCTCAGGAATCGGGTATCTAGTTCAATTAATTCTTCTAAAATTGTCACTACTATTTATTACTAACCCTAAAACATAAACGGAAAATAAACCTGGACAGAGGATTGTCACCCAAAGCCAGGAAAGATAATTTTGAACACGATTAACTAATTCTATTCTAAAAACTAAAACGAAAATAAAATTCTAACTAAGCAACGAAGAACAAGGCACCAAGGTTTTCAATTAATTTAACGAAGAACAAGCTATGATCCATCTTTCTCACAACTCTCAATTTCTATCCTAGATCGTTTAGTGAAGATTTAATAAAGGTTGTGGTTCACCTACCAAAGGTATGAACTTCTACTCTCGTAGATAATCCGCCTATCAATCTCTCATCTCTCGATCTATAAGATTGATGCTATCAAAACAAGGTGTAAGATCTCTCAATCTAGCAACCTAGAAATTCAACCTATCAACTCTCGTTATTTTTAGGTTAAAAGTCCAAACTTTATTATGGTGATCTAAGGTTTAACATGACTTTCATCAAAATAAACATCAATAAGCAACAATCTATCGATATAATTGCATAATCTATATAAAAGCATAATAAAGATACAAGCTTTAATAAAACTCACAAAACAAATCCAAAGTTAAAACTAAACGCTGCAGAGAGGCTTCACATGCTTGTTCTAGGCTTAGCCTTAGCTCATCGTTGGAATAGAAATAACATAATTGAAAAGAAATTAAAAGATGTTTATTGCAAAGGGAAAACGCGAAGAAAAGTCTGCCCAAAGCGGGCTTGTGGGTCGCTAGGGTCGAAATATGGTCATTAGGGTTTGAGAAATCGCACTTATTTATAGGTTTTTAGGTCGGTTTCATTGAGTCGGTGCCGTGGACGCCCCGCCCACTATCTTGGACGCCGTCCAACCTCTCCGAACGGAGCATGAACGCTGGTCCGAGTAGCGTCTAAACTCTCTCTCAGATCAAAATCTCCTCTCGACTTGATTTACTTTTATGGGACGCCCGCCCACTACTCGGACGGGACATGGACGCCGTCCGGTATGTCCGACTAGATATCTTCATCTTTATCTCATTCTTCTCATCTCTATCTCTTCTCTTCTTCATATAACACTTCCTTATCTCTTATATGTCAAATAAATCCGACTCGTATCATCTTTTGATCCCCTTTTCAGCTCGAAATATGCATATCTACAAACATCAAAACCATTGCAAAGTGTAACATCATCCAAATAATCATAAAACCACCAAGTAAACACATAATTTAATCACTTTTGCAATTAGACCCTTAAAAACATCACTTGCTTAATATTTCAATATAAAGGCCAATTCTTATGCAAATAATATAAATATGGGGAAAATCATCGTAAAATATATCGTTATAAAACGTACAAAATCACCCTTAACAGGTGTGAAGCGGTTATACCAGCAGAGATCGGGTTGTCTTCACCTCGGGTTTTGGCCTATAATATCGAGGCAAACGGAAGCAATCTCAAGCAAGCAAAAGATGATATCGAAGAAAGGAGGAGCTCAGATCGCATCGAGTGGTGAGTATAAGAGAAGGATTTCCCAATACTATAACGCCGAGTAAGGTATAAGTATTTCCAAGTTGGCGACCAGATTGAGAAAGAATGAAGCAAGCGACAGACCCAATAGGCAAACTCGAGCCGAATTGGGAGGGCCCATACAAGATAATCGAAAGTCCATCCTAAAGGGCATATCAACTTGGAAGATCGACGGAAGCACAATTGCCTCGAACTGGCACGCCACTAATCTTAGAAAATATTATGTGTAACTTTCATTTCTATTTCGATGTTGACATTTGTAATGCGTCGAATCGACAATTAAGGCTTTATGTTTGCAATTTATGTAATTTTCTTTAAAACCACCATGACAAACACCCGTCGATACGATGTACAGAAGATATAGTGAAAAAAGCCAAGTCATTGACAGCGCTAATCACTCCTAACTCACTAAAAGCCAAGATGCAGGGACTCATGCCTAAAGTGCACCATGAGTCGTGAACTCATGCTTCACTTGGGGGGCTAGAAGGGAATTAAGTCGATATGACTACACCCTAACCTAATTGATCATATGGGAATTAAGTCGATATGACTACACCTTAACCTAATTGATCACAAGGAATTAAGTCGATATGACTACACACCCTAATTAATCGTAAGGGAATTAAGTCATACATGACTACACCCCTGATTAAGTCGATATGACTTCACCTCACACAAATAAAGGAATTAAGTCGATATGACTACACCCTAATTAATCACAAGGGAAGTAAGTCGATGTGACTACATCCTAATCAACCATAAGGGAATTATGTCGGAACGACCACACCCGAACAAATAGCAATGATATATGAGATAAAGTAAAAGCAAGGATCAGAAGTCTAAAATTTAAGAAAATTCAAGTAAAGTTCAATTGAGCAAATTCATCGCAAAACAGAGACAAAGGAAATAAGTGTTTAAGCTTACAACCAAATCGAACCAAAAGTTTACAACCAAATCGAATAAATGTTGTTTTAAATTCAGGGGTTAGGGGGGCCGAGTCGGATGCATTGGGGTCAGCTTGATCTTCAATATCGACATCCTCCTCACCCTCTTGGTTCAGAGCAGGGACCACATACTTCTCATACAAGGAGACACCAGACCGGCGATCGTCGAAGTATCGCCATATCGAGGGCGGCCACATCATCATATAAGTGCGCCTTTCCGATACTAGACACTTCAAATTCGGGAAAGGCGGCCTTCACTTCGTTCAGCGCATACGTGAAGCCTCCCTTCATCGCTTGAGTCATCAGCAACATCATTTCGTTCTTGAACTCTGAAGAGGCCGATAGTCCTTCCTAGCCGCTCTCTGGCGGGTCGCAAACCGCCGACCTCGAATTGAAGGTCATCCCGAGCCTTGATGGCATTAGCTAGTTCGATCTTTGTGGCCTCGAGCTCTGACTTTACTTTGGTTAACTCCCCATCTCTTGCAGCCAGCATCTTCTCCGCCTTGGATAAGTTGAGTCGAGACGCTTCGAGATCAGCCTCAAGAGTCAAGCGTCGTCCATCTAACTTCTTTACCGATGCCTCAAGCTTCTCGATCTTGGCGGCCTGCTTCTTTATAGTCTCCACCTTTTCCACCAAGGAAGCAGAAGACTCCATCCTAACCGTGGCCACTTGAGTCATTAGCCGAGCCAGCAAAGAAGAATTAAAGGCTTAAAATGAAAGGCCTTATGGTTATGAAAGCCTCAAAATTATGAAGAATTAAAGGCTTACAGCTCGCATGGTTTTAGTAAACCAACTGCTGAACTCTTCAGGAGCCATGGCCTCCAGCTCGGTGGTAGAGGTCTCCGGAATCATGTCAATGCTCTGTGGCCTCGGAGGGTGAATGATATGAGCCTCCTTCCCAATACCATGTCGGATCTCAGTAACTTTCAGGCGTTTCCTTTGGACGAGGTTCTCCTCTTGCTGCTTCTCCGCCACAGCCTCGTCGGGTTGGTTCCTCAAGATATCAGATGACGAAGCAGGGGTCCCAGATCGAATTGGAGTCCTTTGACTCCCAGAAGCTGTCGAGCCGGATACGGCCTTCTTTGATCCGATGCCGACCAGCTCCTGAATTTTCTTGGGATCCGTCTTTTTCGGGTCCGGCATCTTAGTTGAAGACTCCATCTACGAGAAATATTCCACTTTGCAAGAGTCAAAATCATTATTAGTGCATAATCGAGATGAAAATAAGATCAAAGTATCAAGTCGATAAAAATAATCAAAATCCTACATAAAGCCCGAACTTCTTCATCGAGTTCCATATAAAGCGCTGGGCGGCCGCCTCGAGATCGGCATAAGGGTATAAAGGATGCAGTGTTCCAGAGTTACGATGTCGGGGTGGGCTTGTTCCAACACTCTACACGACGCCGGGGGGTCAGACTCGATCTTGTCGTGCCATTTCTTAGGCCTCGTGTGCCATGTATGAATATCCAAGTCTTTCAGACCGTGTCGAATAAAGAAGAAATTGGGTTTCCAATCACCATGGGATGAAATGGCCCTTCGAACAAACTCAGGGACCAGAGGACGCTTCTGGAAAGTATACCATCCCGCGTCCTGCAACCCTTGAATCGAGTAATACTGTCGAAATAGGCGGACAGTAAATTCGACCTTAGCGACTCGACACGCTAAGACGAAGCCCATGAGACTCCTCACGCCGTTAGGAGCAAGCTGAGAAACACAGATCTGATAGTGTCTGAGGACCTCGATCAGACACGGATCGAATGGGTATCTCAACCCCTCTCTTAATTGAGCCTCGTATATGCCGCAGAAACCAGGGGGAGGATCACAAACAAACTGAAATTGGCCACTAGGGACCTGTATGTTATCGGAAGAGTAAGGGATATCGAACCTTTGGCATATAGCCTTAATCCTATCCCGAATTAAAACAGACATACACCCGTAGGGACCTTGCTCTTTCATCCTAGTTTGTCGTTTTGTAACAGGACGAGAAGATGGCTCTTCTTCCTCCCCTCTCTCCCTTCCGTCCGTGGATCCTTCTCCGGGTAGACTATGGACAGATGTGACAAGTTCTTCAGAAACCGTTTTCTCCCCAGATTCGTCGTCAATTTCTACAACTTCTTCCCTATTCTGAGAATCACTTTCACTACTAGACATGAGAGGAAGAAAAACAAAGAAAATGAACAAACAAAAAATAAACTAGAAATTGGGGGCTTACTTGTGGGTTTTGTATAAGACATGAAAAGTGGATGAGACTGAGTAAGGGTAGACTCTCACCGGCTTGACTCCCTTTATCTTCAAAAATCAGTAAATGATTTGAAAGGACGGTTTATGGGCGATTATAAAAGAAATATCGCGAGTATCAAGGGCTCCATCCAATGAAGACGCCGTTTCTCGCGCGCCATTTAATTTCGATGCGAGAATGACGTCACCTATGAAGACCTAAGGCGGTGGTACTAGCCCAAATCCCGCCAAAGGAAGGTCTCGTGATCGAATATCACTTTCAAATTCTCAGATCCGACTTCAGCATTCTAAAGAGGCCTTGTCAGATCTGGGGGGCTTATGACAATACGATATGCTACCCTTCCACGTGGAATTATCTGAGTGGTCCAGCTGGAATGCGGAGAGAGTCCAGATATGATGAGGATGTCGAGCCGGGTGAACCGTCTCGACGAAGCGAGATCATATGTATGATAAAGTAATTATGTTAAAGGTTTCCACATCGGCATGACCATGACGATGACCATCGAAGTCGATATCGCAGACGCTTCAGTCCGATATCCGAGGAGTAACTTGGACAGGAAGCCAAGGTCATATTTGTCAATAGACTAAACCGCCCTTAATTTAGGGCAGAAGAGGGACATGTGCCTATAAATACATACATCCAGGAACTACGTGGGGCTTGATTCTGGATTCCCAAACAGGATACGTAGGCAATTCAAGATACATTCTTGAACCCAGCCGTACAACATAAACACTCTCATCTTTCCATAAAAGGCACCATCTTATTCATATTGCATCTTCTTTCTATTTCACCCCTAGATTCCAAGCAGCCTTGACACATCACTGGTGCTTTATTTAGCATCATCAAACCCTAAATTGCTTTCCGGTGTCACGGTACGCTCGTCAGAACTACTAACAATGCCAGTGGGCCTAAAGTTTTTCATCAATAATACATTTATAACTATAATATATATCAGTGTCACTGACGTTGGTATTAAAAATCAAGAACATCGCTTCATGAGTGATGCCCGTATTCAAAAAAACGTCAGTGACTTAGATGTTATTTTGCACAAAAATAATAAAAATATAAATTATGGTGACACCAACAAGTAATTTTAAGAGTGCTTAAAGATGGGTGTTAAACATAGTGCGCGATAAATGTTCGCCATTTTTTTAATAATTAGGTCTATATTATTTGTTTAAAATTGTTTTATATGTTAAATTGTTAATAAGGCATAAATGGATATTTATCTTTACTTAGACACGTTTTTTTTAAAATTTATTATCTTCGAAATAAGATTGAGAAATTTCCAAATAAAAAGAAAAAGTTAAGATTGAGAAAAAAGATACCAGGAGGTACCGAAACTTGAGCAGTACCAAAAAAAAATTAAAAATGAAAAACAATTAAAGCTCACCGTCAAAGCCTAACACACACACCCCCCCTACCCGCGCACACACTTGCCCCGCCTCCCCGTCCCCCCGCACAAAAAGGATTCGCCAGAAGAATTTTGTTCACCGTGGAACTCTCGATCTTCTTGTGAAAGTAAAAAACAATGTGAGAAAGAAAATGTTTGTCATGAATATTATGACGGCGCTGACCTCCTGTGATTTTTTTTCTCATAGTTTTATATTGGTTATGGATGTAAAACCTCTCACCTCCTTACAGGGGTATTTTAGTTCATTTAGAATTTCCTTTTCCTTTTCTCTTTAGATTTTATTTTCCTCTAAGTCATCAGAAACCGACCTAGGGTTGTCCAAGGCCTATAAAAAGTCTTCTAGACAGCCCAGAATACACAGATTTCGCGCTTCTGTTTTCTCTGGCTCACAGAACCGAGAAGTTATATCCCTTAGTTAAGCTACCTGATCTTGCCCCGGACGTGTCCCAGAGTGCCCAAGACACCCCAGCTCGCTGAAGCGAGGACTATGGTCGGTTAAGCGACCCAATTTTGCTCATTAGGCTCGCTTTTGATCGTTTCTAGTTCGTGGTATCAGAGATCGAGCCTTAGTTTCAAAGGAGTTACGCTTTTGGAGCAGCGATTCGGATCTTCTTTCTTCTCAAGTAGGTAGTTATCGTAATCCCTTGTTAATTCGTAGTTTGATCATGCTAAGTTAGGGTTCTTGGCCTTTGATGTTAGGGTTGTTTGTAGCTCTTGTAGGTCTTTGAGGTTTGAAGGCTAATCATAGTTCGCTTATTGTTTGGGTTCGCTCGTTTAAAGGTTCTTCTTATCAAAAGATTTCATATTCGTTTTAAAGATTGTGTTTTAATTACGTTTCAATACCATTTTTATGTAAATTGCACGAGATTAGACATGTTATGTGTTTAGGATAGTCTTTCGGGTACGTGCTAGCAAGGATGGAGTCAGGAATATCTCATAGGGTGGGCTAGTGGATTATGTTAAGATGATCGGGTAGGCTGGTAAAGATATCTTGGTGTGTTATGTTGAATTTGTTAAGATATCTTGGTATAATTTTTTTTTTCAAGGTGGGTTTAGCCCCCTAGAGATGTACACAGCTACGTCCTTGCGTGCTAGATCAAAAAGCGAGTATGAGGTTCAGTTGGCTCGATGAACCGAGAGTCTCTTAACAAATCGGCCTTCTGGTCGTTCTTGGTTGTCTACAGTGTTAAGCGACCCAGAAAACCCCAGATCGGCCTTCTGGTCGTTCTTGGTTGTCTACAGTGTTTTCACAAAGTAATTTCAAGTTCTGGTCACATTTTTTATGTTTTCGCGTTATTAGTGGAGATAGGTAGAGAGTATGGTGTTGTTATGTCCTTTATGTGTTTACGTAGGTTAGAGGTGGACTTTAACGTGAGTTTATGTGTTTGATGTGCTCCTATGTGTTTATGGTTAATGACCTCGCGATGTATTGAACGGATTACCATGGTTTCTAAGTCTCATGTCGGATGTGTGACTAGTTGTATTCCTCATATTGTTCTCAAGACGATGTACCGAAATGGGGTACCGTGACTCAACCCCACGTTCGACGTATGAGTAGTCATGTTCCCCGTGCCGCACCATGCCCTCATGTCAAGTAAGTGAGACTCAAGACCAGACAAGAAAAGTCAAGACAAGACGAGAGTATGACAATAACACGTGTAGGCTAAGTAAGTAATGTAACTAAACTAATACGTGCAAAATAAACCGATAGAGTAAGTTGGTATGTTTTCTATGCATCAAATATGTGCTTTAAAGTGGTTTTCGTTATGTTTCAAGTATTGTCTTTCAACTGTCTGTGAAAGTGGATAAAGCGGATTCATGTCGTGTCTCCCGGCTTATGGCAACCTTGAATCTCCATTTTGATCTTCTTTCTTCTTACTAAACTTATGCTTGAGCTTACTCTTTATTTGCAATAAGAAGGTTGCAGGTACATGCTGAGTTGACGACGAGCTTGGAGTGCTAGCTTAGGAGTGGATCAATGAAGTCGTTAATGTTTTAGTTTTCTTTTGTAGTTGTTCATTCTTTTCAGACAAGTCAGTTGTAATGTATATTAGTATGTACTCTCAGTTATCTATGATTTAGCTTGACAACAGTTGTATTCTGGTTGTGGTTGTTTTGGAAAACCCCGAGGGTCTGTTTCCCGAGTCATCAACTTGTTTTCTTCTGTGTGAATCTTCTATTACTCTAATATGACACGAGGCTTATGTGAGATTTATGGTCACTCTAAATGTCACATGCCGAGCGTCCCATGTCAGGATATGGACTCGGTATCCAGGAAATAAGCGTTACAATAGATCTCCATGTTATGCTTGTTTCACCAATAAACGAGGGAGGGGTATGGGGAACGAGGGAGAAATATTTAAAACATAGGGATACATCATTTTATCTTAATTTATATTGTTTGTGGATCTATGAAGCACCGACACTTCAATATATACTCAACAAGATTAAACTCAATAGTAAAGGAGTAAGGGTGCTATAACGTCAATTTTGCCTTTAAACTGTGGTATAGGGTTTCGATTCCGTTTAAGATTGACTTATTTAAGCAATACACAGTGTACAAATAACATATGCAAACTGAATTACTGAAGCATAATTCTCGATTGACATAATAATCCACGAAACTCTAGCATATTGGGATGAAGCCTTTTTCCAAATAAATAAATAAATAATTATTGAGCCAATTCAAATGACCTCTATTGTCCTGCCCCTAAGGTTTTGTAGATGATGTAATCGATAGAATTTGATTTAGGGAATCGAACCCCAAACCCACATCAAAAGCAAAGACTGTCGTTACAAACTCCTTATTCTTTTATCACTAATCTATTTTCGAAGGGTATAAACCCCTTTTTTTTTTAAATTATTTTATTATAGAAATAATTAAGATGGCTTGAACATTAAGTAGAGATCAGCCGGCCATTATTTTGAGGCTGACACATGCCAACACTGCTTTAATTCCTATTGCCTTTTTTCTCTTTTGTCATTCATGTGGACGGCTTTCTTTGTGTTTCTCGATTTTCTTTGAATACTTATTATAACCAACTTACCTGTCTTTTAACCCCCTCCCCCATATTTAAAATACTGTGTTTATAACATAGCTGCATAAGGTGTCTTTTGGCATGGCATGATAACATTTAGCTTTACACGGTTTAAACCTTTGGCTGTATAGCATTAATTTACACGGAGCTTGAATTTGATGTTACCAAGTCAAACTACGTGTAATGAAAGAGTCAAAGTATCATAATCAAGATTAATTGTTAAACATGTTATAGGAGTGATTTATTGATTGTATAATGACTATTCTACTATAGGGCTTGTTAACTGCGTCATACTTCGGGCATAGGTTCGACTTTCAGACGTTGAATATGGATATTTAACCTTTTGCAAAGTCGAATGTTGAGTTTAGATTTGATTTTCTAGAGGTTGAGTGTCACTATGATGGCTCGAACGTAGATTCGTTGGGGTGCCATTAACAAGTGTCTTCTATTAATCTCTAATGATCACAAAGGTTATAAGTGCCTAAAGAAATGCAGTAGAGTTTAAATTACCGGAAAATGTAGTATTTAATGAAATACCATTTCCTTTCAAAACTGGATAAACCCACAACATATCACTTCATACCTCAAACACTTCCACCTTGCCTGAATCCATTATACGCAATTTTCATATCCCGATGTTTGTAAGTGCACAAGATGCTGACATGGACTCCTCTTCAAGTAGCTCAGGTGGGTTGAATCCCATTGACTATCATCCCACCACACCTTCACCTTCATCCAGTACACCTACTATTCTTTCTGATCCCGAACCTTAGCAGCTACTATCCTCTTCACCAACACCTTTACCATCAACACCTCAACCTTATGTTCCTTCTCATCTTACACAAACTTGATCAAAAGGTGGTATTGTCAAGCTTAAGACCTATACCATATATGTTCAAACTATCATAATGACTCACCCAACTAAACCTGCTAATGTGTCCGTGGCCTTGAACCATCCTCAGTGGAAACAAGCCATGCAGGATGGGATTATAGCAATTGCTTTCAGTAATGACACTTGGAAGCCAGTTCCTTCTTCTTCTAGTCAGCATTCACTAGGCAATAAATGGATATTCAAACTGTGAAAAGAATGCCTAATAGATATATCATGAAGTACAAAGCAAGATTGGTAGCAAAAGGCTTTCATCAAGCCTATAGAGTTGATTTAACATGGAAAAATTTTCTTGTAGCAAATGCCTCAACTATCAGAGTATTCTTGACAATTCTTATTGTAATTATGACTTAAACTATGCTACTAAGTTTGGTCTGGCTTGAGTGTAATACTCAGAGAGCCTCGTGTGAAACGTGGTGGTGGTCTCAGAGGGGCACGAAGGTGCTCGCTGAATCTGGTGTTCACCAAGGCGATCGGCGAGGTTGGTGAACATGTTGATGAATAGTCTGTTGAGATTGGTTGTCAGCATACTTGGGGAACACGTCTGCATGGTTTTCCAATTTGGATAAGGTTACTTCTAGGGTATTTCAGTCATTGTCTGGTTTGGCTTCGGTTAGGGTTGGATTGCCAAGGCTATAAATACCATCTGTAATACATGTAATTGTAACTTTCTCATGATTAGAAAATATCTTCGTTTGTCCGTGGTGTAGTCGGCACATTGCCGTAAACCATGTTAAATCTGTGTTCATATTGTTTCTGTGTTTGTTACTTGTTAAGTCTTTATCTTTACTCATAATCACCATCACTTCTTGATCGATCCGTCATAACAAACTGATATCAAAGAGTCCAGGTTCATCAAGAAATCTATTTATCTGTTTTAAGCAAGGTAGATTGGCACCAAGGTCATAATTGACCATAAGATTTGAGATCTACACAAGCTTTTCTGGTGAGAAAGATGTCTGCTTTAAATGTCAAGATTGACAAATTTACAAAAAGAAACAATTTTAGTCTGTGGCAGATCAAGATGCGTGCTTTTTTGAAGCAACAGGGATTATGAGGTCTTTTGTCTAAATCAACATAAGGAAGCACTGCTGAGAGAGCCAGTCTGGAGGAAAAAGTGTTGGAAGTAGCGCCCGAAAGACAATTTATGTAATTGATTTTAGAATTAATAAATGACAGATTTATTCTCATCTTATTACTTGCCTCGTGCTTGTAAGTAATACACTACTGAAAACCCCAAGTCGTATCATATGTAGCCATATAACTTAGTGTGTGTCACACATGAGGATTAAGTTTATGGTGATACACTTGAACTATTAGTCTGTGGTGAACTTAATCAAAGTATGAGGTCTATTGATTAAACCACCGTTAATGCGTCCAGAACACTTATGGAGTGACCGTCTTATCCGGACCATCGATATTGGTTATCTAAGTGGGGCATTTATATATGATGTAGTCAAATAGGTCTGGACCGATTTAATCTGCATTTCTCATATAATTCTGTGATCGAGAAATCTTATTAAATCACAAGATGATCATTTATGGATTAACCTCAATCTCAAGTGATTACTGGACTCTCGCTTGTTTCAAGATAGGGTTTGATGTGTTCGATTAAGGATTGCTAAGAGGCGTGGTCCGAATCACTTTCACGTTGGCACTATTCGGAATGAGTGAGAAGTGTGTGTCTCATGATATGGAATCCATTCCTTTCTGCAGGAAGTAGAAAGACAATCCCTTTATTTGTTGATCCACAGAAACCGATCGATCCGGGAGTTCGTGATTGGTTATGAACTAATTGATCACTAGTGGGTTAATGGTAAATAACGATAAGATGTTTTGAAGAAGGTTTACGGAAATAATCCTCTTCATTATGGATAGTCTATGGAGAGTTAATGCAGTATGTAATGATTATATCAATGGACACTTATCGACTCGACTCGACATTTTTGAGAATAAGTTATTTCTATAATCGATAGAGTTCGATTTTGAATTTATGGTGGCGTAATTCCGGAATTAATAAGTTGAGTAGAAATATTATGTTCGATGAATATTTTATTCAATTTATTGAGCTACTCTGGTTATGAGTCCATGGTCCCAGGTGGCTCCTAACACGTGAGTGTTTTCTCGTTTTATGGAACCTCGAGAATAAATTAAATAGTTGGTTTATTTAATGAATATGCAATATTATTTATTTGGTAATAATATGTAAAATAGAAAAGACATTTTCTATTATTTTTAATGGCATAATTGGCGCCACATGTTGAGGAAATTAGAGAAGTAATTTTCTAGATTATGTCACATGTGTAATTAGTTAATTATTTATTTGTTAGATAATTAATGGAAAATAGATAAGAGATTGATTTTTGGGAATTATCTCTTATTTTATGGAAAATATCTTTTCCTTATGGGAATAGATAATTGTGGTGTGAAAATGATAACTCTCTCTTGACTAGTTATTTTTTCTATATAAAGAGAGTTCCTCCCAACACAAATATACAACAATATTGGCGCCACCATCATCATAAAAAAAGAAGAAAAATTAGTTTCTTGCCTTAGTCATTAAGAGAAGAAAAACTAGGGTTTTTATATGGGCATATTCGAGGAGGTTCTACAGCGAGGATCAACATCCACCAGTCGTCGTTTGGAGATACAATCCGGAAGAGCACGGTTTCTCCCTTTGGTCGACTGCTTTACTCATCCTCTTTTAAAGGGTAAATCTTCAACCTTTTTTTTATTTATTATTTTTAATAAAATTTTTATTATTAAATTTTATAAAAGGGCAAACCTCACAAGGCCGAGGTTCATAGCCGACAAAAACTGCGAAAAAGGAAAAAAACGCGTGGTTGTCGCCGTATAGGTTTGGATAGGAAAAAAGGTTGACTCAACAAAAATCACAAAGTTGTAATAGATATTCAGGAAAAATTAAACACTAATAATATTCGTAGTCATCATCGTATTTGTGGTAACTCTTGTTTCTTGCCATTGTCGTTACTTCTTGATAGGGTGCCTCCGCCAAGTAGTCTTCATTCTCGGATGCCTCTGTCCATTCTTCATAATTGTCATAGGATTTTGAATTTAGGTACTGCTTTGATTCCTTATCTGAGGCGACAAGTTGATCTTTTATTTTATCTATATCCGAGCTGCATGCAAATTTATCATGTTGATACGAGCGTTTCTTGGGCGGTGTCTTGTCTTTCTTTCTAGCTCATCCTTTATTTTTTTGTAACATCAGTTCACTTCCCCCCTTTCAAAGCCGACTCAAGGTAGGTAGGGGTTGGGGCCTTCAAGTATCACTGAATTAATCATTGGGTAAATCTTCAACCTTCTTATAGTTATGTTAATTATTTATGCGAATCAAATCGTGGTAAAATCGCATGCAAATTTATTCAGTAGCTTTATTGTGCATGATCGAGCGTCTCGATCCATCGGCGTGAATCAGATCGACGATCAATTATGGATCGGATGCGGATAAATGTTTTCGTATATCCGATGTGGTAGCGAGCCAGGTTGAAGCGATTTTGCGATCATGATTGCATAATTAATTAATAAGGAGTGAAATAGAATAAAAAATTGCATCTTTTAATTTTAATTTATGCGATTGAATGTTTGGTTGACGAGATTGATTGGGGTTGGTACCTGTTTACCGTTAGATCTATTGTAAATCCGTTTTTCTCGGGTATAGGACATCATGTAATTTAATTTTGCAATTTAATTTCATCGATTTATTATTATTTTTATTCAAACCGCACCATATTTATTAAATCGGATCGTTCTTCATCAAATTTGAATGCCGGCGTGGTGGTCAAGACACTAAATCACAAAATTGCATATATGAGTTCAAATCCCTTGGCGGATCAAATTATGAGTTTTTTTTCTATTCGTTTTTTTAATTTCCAGTTCAAAAAAATAAAATAAAAAAATATGACGCAAAAAAAAACGAAACAAAAAGGGGGGGGGGAGAGGAATCGAACTCAGGTGGTGATGAAGGAAGAAAGAGCTTCAACCAATTCAGCTAATATGGGTTTTTATTGAAGATATGGAGCAGAAAATTCTTATACCCGTGGGCGGGTACAAATAATTTTAGAGTTTATTAATTTATTTGTTTTATAGATTAGATATAAGGGTACCAACGTTCCATCTCAGTGGTTTAGATTTCGCATTTATTTTCTTGTATGGTTATTAATGTGATATAACCATGTCATGCATCATATTCATGAATTCCACTCCTAGCATATGCATACATGTAGAAAATTAATATTGACATTAATTAGACATGTATGAACACGATAATTAATTTAGATTAAAAATAAATTAAATTAATTAATGGAAACGGAATTTTATCGGGAAATAAAATTCACATGATAAAAATAAAAATTTACTCGGTAAGTTTGTTTTGGGGATCTAAAATTCTTTGAGAATTTCGATTATGTAGTGTCTAAATAAATAGAATTTTGATAACCGAAAATTTGGAAAATTGTGAAAAGATAGGACACTAACTTGACGGCATTTGGAACCGATAAGTTTGGTGATTGCTTTTCATGATTTATTGTTTTTCGATTATTGGAAAATTCGAGATCCTAAATTTTTATCATGATAAAATTAGGACTTTAAAATTCATTGGTGAATTTTTGTTGTGTAAATATTACACAAGAGATTTCTAAATAATCGACAAATTGGAAAATCATGAATATAATGTCACTAGTTAGACGGTATTTGGAACCGATAAACTAGTGGGAGCTTTAAATTTATGATTTATTGTTTTTTGATTTGGTGGAAAATTCATAAGTCCTAATATATTAGGATTATAAAATTCTTGGTGAATTTTAATTGTGTAGCGACTACACAAAGAATTTATAAATCCATAAAATTGGAAAATCGTGAATATAATGACACTAGTTAGACGGTATTTGGAACCGATGAACTAGTGGGAGGATTAACTTAAATATTCATGATTTATTGTTTTTTGGATTATGTAGAAATTCTGAAAATCCTAATAAGACTACTTATTTTTTAAAATAACGAGTAGGAGCAGGAAGGTGATAACCGATTTACAAATTTCTCTCTTGTTGCCACAAGCACGTGAGAGAATTGTGACGCCTTGTGCCGCTTTGATTTCGGGCCCCTTGAGGGTGGCTTTCACCGCTATCAAAATTCAAGGCTTTGTCTCCGAAAGGATAGGATTTTGGGTACTCTTCGAGCCACTGACCGACCCTGAGGCGGCATACTCGGGGCGTACTTTGAGATCTGAAATAGTAGGTAACACTCTGAAGTTTATTTTAGGAAATATCTTGGCTGAAAAAGGAAGGTAATCAACAATTAAATATAGATTTCCGATTCTCAGTTAGTTGTTGAGAGAGATTGTCTCAATTTAATCATCACCTCTTTGACCTACCCTGAGGCGGCACTGTAGGTGTGTGGTTAAATATTTGGAATGGTAGGATAAACTGCATGCATGACATCACATTTATAATTCCTAAAATTATTATATGTTGTGGTGTATGATTTGATTTACATTTCTGTCATAATTTAATTTTGCAACTACATATCATCTCAAGGTATCTAAACTGCTAAACATATTATACTTACTAATAACGACTTCGTAAAAGTGGAAAAGTAACAAGAACATTGAACTCATAAATCAAAAAATGCAAATTAATTTTTCGGAAGAGGATGTTCCTCTTGAGTCTACAAACTTAAGTGACATTGATAAATATGTCACGCTTTCACTCGTGATAAGCGAGAGACAAAACAAAATTAGTTCAAAGATGACGAGAATGATTTGGTATCAATCTCACTAGGCATCCCACAGTTTATGAGTACTGCCTACTCAAATGAACTACTAAGTTCAAGGCATTTCCTTTAAAGAAAGCCAAGAATGGGAAGGTAAATGTCTACAAGTGTAAGTCATCTAAACTAAATAAGTTAAAGACTAAACCGGATTATTAATCGAAGAAAATATAGGATATGGAAAGTGATTTCGGATCACTAACCTATGAATCTTAGAGACTTTCTTACAGATTAATTTGACTCAAAGCTAAAGTTCTTTTGCAAGAACAAGGTATTGAGCATTCATGATAAAAGAGTAGCAAACGGGCGGTTATTTGCTAAGATAGTGGGAGTGATATAAGGAAATAAATTTCGGATTTTAAACCTTGAATATCGCAGAAATCTAATTTCTGTTTTCAGATTCGTTGGAACAAATGGATTCATTTCACATCGATAATATAGTTGCCTTAAAGAAAGTGAATATGACATTTGTATACGATTTTGAGACACAGACTTTTGTCAGATAAAGTCAAAACCACTAAGTAATGCTGAAAATGTATATGTAACACATCATAAACTATTAAGACAAATGGTTTACGTATTTAGATAAACGATTCTTCAGCATCTATTAATTAGTGCATATATCCTAGAGATAAGATCTGAAGACTGGCTAAGGGTGATTCCTATCTCCCAGTCTAAGAACACTATCTCAAAAGAAAAATGACTAAGTAAACTTTCAATTAGGAAAGGTTAGTAGAGCTCAAGAAGTATCATAGCTTGTTCATATTGACCTTCGGGGTCTTATGAAGGATACAAGCTAGTGGGAGCTTTTGAGTAATAGACCTTTTTGTTTAATGACTACTCGAAACGCCGATTAGTTTGTCTAAATATTTGGAGGAATCACTGATATTACCAGAGAAACGAGTATTCAATGCTAAGATATAAGCTATGGCATGGTTTTGTCACTGATGCTTGGCCTACCTCCGAGTGAAATGATTTCACTGAAAGGATAAACCATAGATTGTCTTGTATATTTATTGATATGCTACAATACACTACTTAACTCAATTAAGATAGTGGTTGCAAAATAACGGTTTACATTATTATGAAATACCGAGAAGTCTACCTAGAAGATGCTTATGAATTTGTGGATAAAGAGTGATGTGCATTTACTCCACTTCCGCAAATAGAGGCATTTAGCACTAGTGCTTGAAGGTAGGACTGGAGATTTTGCATACACGTTCAGATGGTGACTGTTTGTGAAATATCTTGATACAATGAGTAAAAGGGTGGTTATAAGATTCTTAAGATCGGATAGTGACGGTTATACTGCCACAACCTTTCTGAAAGAATGTTTAAATAACAACCTTGGACCTTGAAGTAAAGTTACTCAAGGAGTTACTATCTGATTTAATCAGACCACATCCAATATTGGTTGTTAGGGAATACGCTGATAAATAATACTAAACCAGATCAGAATGTCAATCCACCCAAATGCAGTGGGAGTATGGTTTATCCATTGACTCAGTGTGATTAAGCAGA
Organism: Gentiana macrophylla; assembly: GCA_026214975.1. Taxonomy (NCBI): domain Eukaryota; kingdom Viridiplantae; phylum Streptophyta; class Magnoliopsida; order Gentianales; family Gentianaceae; genus Gentiana; species Gentiana macrophylla. The sequence goes on from CM047806.1 coordinate 125,470,270, forward strand.
CTTTACAGTCTGCTCTGGGTGGTTGATCACCTGTGGTCCTTTTTGGAGGACTGTATAGGATTCTGAAAATAAGAGGTTGGTTTAAAGCCATATACCTGTAAATGGAGTTTTGGTGCTCCATGTATGCATTCTGACTTTGTAGAACCACATGAGTTTCTCAGGCCAGTGGGAGAAATTGGATCTACGTGAAAAGAGTTGAATGAATGAGAAAGTTTACCTTTCTAAGAAAATCGAAGTGGTTCAGGGTAATTCCCTGAGAAGTAGATAGTTTAAAAATGGGTGATGCCCTTAAACTTTCTTACCACTCAACCTTGCTTGACTCCATGGAAAGCATAAAGGTTAAAAGGGGTGATGCCCTGAAACTTTCTTGCCGTACTACGGAGGTTAGATTCATTCGGAACATAAGGGTTTTAGCTTAAAGCCAATGGCAGATTGAATGCCTATGCTTATGTCCATTGGTGGATTAAAGCAAACCTCTAGGTCATTAAAATTCACATGTTTTGAAATGTATGGCTAGACCGGAATGTTGATGAGTCTTTTGTAGACTAGAGAATCAACATTGGTTAAAGTAGTGAATATTAGCGTTCATAAAGATGGCACTGCAATGGTTGGGAACAACTTGAGTGTGTTATCTGAAGTCAAGAACTGACAAGCCAAAGCTTCTCTGAATCAGAGAAGTGGACTATATTCTTAGAATTTGATTCGGTCGAATTCATGAGAACAAGTTGTTGGCAATGTCCCATGCATCTTATTGATTAAGATGATAATGCATTTTCGTATGCAACATTCAACGAGAGGTTTCCTACCCAACCCCACACGGAAAATTCTCTCAATCTTCGGATATAGAGAAAATGGGATAGATTCTCTATTGGATAGAGAAAGTCAGATTATTGAAGTCAATTAAAGTTGAATCTTGGATTCAACCATTGGTAAGCAGTCTAGTGCATCCTCAAGTACCTTTAGAGAACGAGGAATTATATGCTAGTATATTCGGGTATGAACCTGACTATTGTTGACTACACTGATTCTGACTTTCAGTCAGATTAAGGATGAACGTTAATTGATCTCGGGCTCAGTGTTTTCTCATAGTGATGGAGCTATAGTCTAGAGCAATCCAGCACTACCAATTTGACTCTGTTAGTCGAATACATAGCAGCTTTCGGAGCAGCTAAAGAGGCAGTGTGGCTTGAGAAACTCTTTGTTGGGTCTGGAAGTAATTCCAGGTCTCGATGAGCTGAAACCATTTTACTGTGAAAACAGTTGAGAGGTAGCTCATGCAAAGGATCTTCACAATCACAAGAGGTCAAAAGCATATTCAAAGTAAGTACCACCTGGTCAGACAGATCATGTAGAGAGGCGACATTTCGGTCCTAAAGATCTCTTTGAGCCGACAACCTAGCTCATCAGTTTACCAAGTCGCGTGGCATCTATTGTCACTGATAAGTGCTTGGCGGGTATAAAATTGGGAGATATGTCTCATCTGCTTTAGAGCAAGTGGGAGAATGTTGTGGATAGATAGAATAAGGTGTGGTGCTCTAAAATCAATTGTTGCTTGTCCTTACGGGCAAGTGGGAGATTGTTAAATGTAGTGCCCGAAAGGCAATTGTTGCTTGTCCTTACGGGCAAGTCGTGATTGTTGGAAGTAGCGCCCAAAAGACAATTTATGTAATTGTTTTTAGAATTAATAAATGACAGATTTATTCTCATCTTATTACTTGCTTCGTGCTTGTAAGTAATACACTACTGAAAACCCCAAGTCGTATCATATGTAGCCATAGTGTGTGTCACACATGAGGATTAAGTTTATGGTGATACACTTGAACTATTAGTCCGTGGTGAACTTAATCAAAGTATGAGGTCTATTGATTAAACCACCATTAATGCGCCCTGAACACTTTATGGTGTGACCCTCTTATCCGGACCATCGATATTGGTTATCTAATTGGGGCATTTATATATGATATAGTCATATAGGACTGGACCGATTTAATCTGCATTTCTCATATAATTCCGTGATTGAGAAATCTTATTAAATCACAAGATGATCATATATGGATTAACCTTAATCTGAAGTGATTACTGGACTCTCGCTTGTTTCAAGATAGGGTTTGATGTGTTCGTTAAGGATCGCTAAGAGGCACGGTCCGAATCACTTTCACGTTGGCACTATTCTGGAATGAGTGAGAACTGTGTGTCTTACAGATATGGAATCCAATCATTCCTGTGGGAAGTAGAAAGACAATCCCCTTATTTGTTGATCCTAAAAACTGATCGATCCCGGGAGTTCATATTGGTTATGAACTAATTGATTACTAGTGGGTTAATGGTAATAACGATAAGATGTTTTGAAGAAGGTTTACGGAAATAATCCCTCTTCATTACGGATAGTCTATGGAGGGTTAGTCTGTGTGTAATGATTATATCAATGGACACTTATCGACTCGACTCGACGTTTTTGAGAATAAGTTATATCTATAATCGATAGAGTTCAGTTTCGGATTTATGATGGCATAATTCCGGAATTAATAAGTTGAGCAGAAATATTCCATTCGATAAATATTTTATTCAATTTATTGGAGCTACTGGTTATAGGTCCATGGTCCCCGGGTTGGCTCCTAACACGCGAGTGTTTTCTCGTTTTATGGAACCTCGAGAATAAATTAAATAGTTGGTCTATTTAATGAATATGCAATATTTTTTATTTGGTAAATAATATGTAAAATAGAAAAGACATTTTCTATTATTTTTAATGGCATAATTGGCGCCACATGTTGAGGAAATTAGGAGAAGTAATTTTCCTAGATTATGTCACATGTGTAATTAGTTAATTATTTATTTGTTATATAATTAATGGAAAAGAGATAAGAGATTGATTTTTTGGGAATTATCCCTTATATTATAGCACATATCTTTTCCTTATGGGAATAGGTAATTGTGGTGTGAAAATGATAACTCTCTCTTGACTAGTTATTTTCCTATATAAAGAGAGTTCCTCCCAACACAAATATACAACAATAATGCCGCCACCATCATAATAAAAAGGAAGAAAAATTAGTTTCTTGCCTTAGTCATTAAGAGAAGAAAAAGTAGGGTTTTTCTTGGGCATATTTGAGGAGGTTCTACGGCGAGGATCGACGTCCACCAGTCGTCGGTTGGAGATACAATCCATAAGATCACGGCTTCTCTCTTTGGTCAACTGATTTACTCATCCTTTTTTAAAGGGTAAATCTTCAACCTTCTTATAGTTATATTAATTATTTATGCGAATCAAATCGTGGTAAAATCACATGGGAATTTATTCGTAGCTTCCGCTGTGCTTGATCGAGCGTCTCGATCGGTGCTGTGAATCAGATCTGACGATCCAATTATGGATCGATCCGTATTCAGGTTTCTGTATATCCAGCAGAAAGCACATTCAAAAATTATGTTATGCTTGTCAGATGATATTATCACAGAGGTTGTTGAAGTGGACACAACAAAGAAGCTGTGGTCCAAGCTTGAGAGTCTGTACATGACTAAGTCTCTAACCAAACAAGTTGTTATTGAAACAACGTTTGTTCAGTTTAAGGATGCATGAGGTCACTCAGCTGAGGGATCATCTAGACCAGCTGAACATAATATTGCTTGACCTAGGGAATATTGATGTGAAGATTGAAGATGAGGATGCATCATTGATTCTACTTGTGTCATTGACTGCATCATATGAGAACTGTGTGAAGTACTTTATTGTTGGAAATGAGTCAGTGTCATTGGAGTATGTGAGATCATCACTCCATGCTCGAGAGCTACGCCATAAGGCATCTGGTTCCGGGATAGACATTCAGTCTGCTGGGTTGGTGTCTAGTGGAGTCAGCAGGGGGCCAGGAAATTCTGGAAAGAAGAAATTTTAGAGAAATTCCAAGCTAAAGATGTCTATAACTACTGCAAGGAGCAGGGACATTGGAAAAATGAATGTCCAAAGAGGAAAAGGCAGCAGGGTACCCAGCAAGGTACAATTGCTTTGGCAGAACAAGACACCAACTCGAAGAAGATCCGCCTAGCAGTTTGAGTCGGCAGGCACATGGATGTGTGGATTCGGACGACTTTGGGGCATCTTATCATGTGTGTCCTAATAGGAATGGTTTTCAACTTATTAGCAAGTAGATTGATGTCATATTGCTATGGCTAATGACAAGGTCTGCAAAAATAGTTGGGATTGGATCAATCCAAGACACATGATGATAAATTTCGCACTGCTTGAAGGAGGTTAGGAATGTTCCACAAATAACAAAGAATTTGATATCACTTAGTCTTCTAGACAACAAAGGGTTCAAGTTAGGGGTGAAGGTGGAGTGGTGAATGTCTATAAGGATTCAGCTGTGATTCTGAAGGGTATTAGGTAGGAGACATTGTACATACTACAAGGGTCTACTATATCATGTTCTGCTACTCTTGCATCATCAGAGGTTCACCAGTCATAGTTGACCAAACTGTGGCATATGAGATTGGGTCATATGGGTGAAAGATGGATGTAAATTTGCATCTAAGTCGATCTACTTGGGGGACATAAGGTCAAGAAGTTTGGAATTTTGTGAACACTGTGTGTTTGGGAAGCTACATAGGAGCAAGTTCCAAAAGCAATTCACATCCCAAAAGGGACACTTGATTATGTCCATTCGATTGTTGGGGACCTTCAAGGGTGGAGTCATTGGGTGGTCACAGTATTTTGTGTCCTTTATAGATGATTATTCAATGATGTTTGGGTAATTATGATAAAGCACAAGATTAAAGCATTCAATTACTTCAAGCAGTGGAAGGCACTGGTTGAAGATCAGGCAGGGAAGAAGATCAAGAGACTTAGAACTGATAATGGACTGGAATTCTATTGGTCTGATTTTGATGAATTTTGCAAGAATGAAGGCATTTCTATGCACCATATTGTCAGAGATAATCCACAGCAAAATGGTGTTGCAGAAAGAATGAATCAAACTCTTCTGGAGAGGGCAAGGCGTGCATGCTCTCTAATTCTGGTCTGGAAAGAAGATCTTGAGCAGAGGCTGTTAACACAGCATGCTACTTAATCAATAGGGGGCCTCACACTAGGATCAAGCTCAAAACACCACTTGAGGTTTGGTTAGGAAAGTCAGCAGACTACTCAGGTCTAAGGGTTTTTGGAAACACAGTCTACTATCATGTCAGTGAATGTAAACTGGAACCCAGAGACAAGAAATGAGCGTTTGTTGGATATGGAGATGGAGTTAAAGGGTATAGAATATGGTCATCAGCTGAAAAGAGGGTTATACTCAGTAGGAGTGTGGTCTTTGATGAAAAATCTATGCTTAACTCATCTGTGAGAGCCACATCTGAATCTGAAACTGAGAAGGTTGACTGTTAAGAACATTTGATGTGTTTTGATGATGGTCATACTAGATGTTATAGCAAGCCTGAAATAAGTTAGAAATCTCTGTATAAGTCTTTACTTAGAGTCTGACATGTTGTATAAGTTGAGTCAAACAAGTATTATACTAGTTGGTAGGATGGCTAAGTAAGACAGAATATCGGTGAAGTGAAGACAGCCAAGCACCAGCAGAGAAGAAGGAAGGCTTATGGACTGACTTATAACCAGGGAAGTCTGTGATGAACTTGGATAAGTCTAAGTTACATTGCAAGTGATGAAATTCATTGTTTAAATATGGTGTACGCTGATCTCACACAAATCAAGGATCAGTGAAGTACAAGTACTCTTCGAAAATCAAAGAAAGAAAGGAAGCAGTGAACCGGCGAAGTAAACACTCCACCGGCTAAGTAAGGAATAACTGTGATCAACAGCTAAGTAAGCCAATTCACTGAACCGATCAAGAAAAGGTCAAGAGAAGGAACAACAGAGTAAGATATACCATCTATACTTATTCTGAACGTGGAAAACAAAGAGATCAAGCATTAAATGCAGAATCAATTGAGGACGAATTTATGATAGACGTTTGAACAAAACCCGGATCACTGAAATCAAGGAGAATTAAATCAGGAGGAATCAAGAATTAAATCTAGGATTATTCTCCACATTAATTAGCCAACGGACAGATTTTCAAATCAATGATGATCAATGCGATAAATAGAAGGCATTGACAGACAGAAAGAACAACGATTTGAATATACAAGAACAAGCAGAAACTCTGTCAAATTTTTAATCCTTCTATCTGAACTTAAAAGAACACATCTAGAGATCAACTCAGCATCCAGAGCTACAATTCTACATCAAGCACTGAGTTTGATCAACCTCTTTGGGAACTCAATTCACACCCCAGTCAAGCAACTGAATCAGAGTCAATTGAGAAGGAGTTGTGTTTGTGATAGCTGCTGAAGGATTTATTCCCAAGGAGCAGTGTTGAAGACTGAGTCACTGAAGCTTTTGTAGCCACTGAGTGATAGTCTTGGAGATTGTGAAGCTTGTGTAGCCAAGGACAATATTACTATTGTATTGGTGAAAGACAATAGCGAATCCTCCAATCATCACAAGAGAAGAGTGGATTAAGGGATTACACCACCCTGAACCACTATAAACCTTTGTGTTCATTTACTTACTGCACTTTACTTTACAAAGATTTATTTACTTAATGCATTTTGTTCATACTCTGTGTGTGCATAATCTACTTTGAAACAACTTTTAAGAAGGGACTAATCCATTTGCCCCAAAGCTTTTAATTATAAAAAAGTTTTTGAAACTCCAAAGATAGTCATTTAGACCCCAAGAAGATATGGGCTTGAGGAGGATATGATTGGATATGCACTTCTGGCAATTTGAAGAAGTGGATGGTGTTGAACCTAACACTTACAGGGAAGCTGTGACATTTTCTGAGGCATCCCAATGGCTTGTTGCCATGGGAGAATGGTTAAGGGTCAAATTGTAGTGTTTTTAAGGATATATTTCACCTCAATTTCCCCCATATACGTATGATTTTCATAGAATTCGAGGTTTATAGTGAAATATTGAGTGAATGGTGATTTAAAGAGTTAAATATGAAAACGTATCAATTTATACGATTATTTGATTGTTTTATATGGTTTTGGATATTGTTACGTTTTTGTGGTGTTTGGATGCAATGTAGATACATGTTTTTGACTTGGAAGAGGATAAAGATGGAGATAAAGCTTGGAATGAAGCATTCAAGCAGCCGAACTTCCGATGCAGTTCTTGATATGATATACACTGATTTGACTCTCGACCTCAAGAGAAGAGTTGTAGTGTTTGAAGAGAGGATTCTACAGGATTTTGAATCACTTCATTCCGACTTACGAGGCCCGAGATATGAGCGTTACAAGTTTGGATAATGATGCTGTGGTATTGGAAAATCCCGAAAGACACGTAATACGACGGGCTAGTCAAAAAAGGCGTTTTCTGAAGAAGAGTCCTTAATGAAAGTTGTAGAGTTTTCCGAGAGCTTAATTATGACATTCGGATCATAATTTTTGGAGGTCTACAACTCAAGATATGAATTTTAGAAGTTTAGGATGGCGCCCCAGGAGCTAATTCACATACTGAGTCTTGACTTTTCATCAAACGAACGCCCAGCGTCCGTTCACCACCGCCAAAGCTTCAGCCGACTTGATTTTTATTTAAGCAGCTGCTCGCCCCAACCCTAAGGCATATCTTTATATCAGAATTTCTCATACACAAAACACCAAGAAGCAGCCGCAACTTGGAGGTTTCAAGGCAGTCACCCGAGCCTTGTGCTCGGGTGATCCGAGGTTAGATTAGGTTTTAGATTAGATGTTTATTTTTTTTTCTTTCTTGTCTGCTGCGTTTTACTCAAGCTCCATGCTTGGAGGTGAACATGTTCAACAGTTTGACTCTTTTTCATTGAGTTTTATCTATCTTTTATTTAAGTTTATGTTGTGATCTTAATTCAAAGTTGTATCTTTTCTATTCGTTTATTCGTTTATGCAACTCATATCGGAAGATCGTTGCTTTTGATGTTTGATTTTGATGGAAGTCATGATTAGACTTAGATCACCATAGGAAAGATTAGATTTTTAACCTTGACATAACGGAAGTTGATAGGTTAATTATCTAGGTTGTTAGATTTAAAATCTTGCACCTTGGTTTGTTTTGCGTCAATTCTATACATTGGAAGATGTTAGATTGATAGGCGAATTATCTACTGAAGTAGTATTCATACCTTCGAGAGGTGAACCACATCTTTAGTTAATCATCATGAGATAACCTTAGATAGAGATAGAGGATTTGTTGGATTGGATGATTTTGTTTGTTCGTTGTTTGCTCTCCATGATCATCTTAATAGTTATTTTTCTTTTTCGTTTGTAGTTTAGTCTTTATTGCTTTTTATCTTTCCGGCTTTGGACTAACAATCCTCTGTCATTTATTTTCCGTTTTAGTTTAGGTTTAGGTTAATAAAGAAGGATTAACTAGATTAGATTCAATATCCCTTTTCACGAGGATCGATACCCGTACTTATCCAACTTTACTAGCAACTACCCAAAGATTCGGCCGGTTAGGAGGTAGTTTTGCATGGTAGTATAGGTTTTATAAATTGTCTTTTGTTTTAATGATGCAAAATCTCCCCAACAAGAATAAATGGAGTCACTTCAGAATAATGAGACTTGGGATCTAGTCAAACAACCACAAGATAGAAGGGTGGTCAGCTGCAAATGGATATTCAAGAAAAAAGAAGGAATGACATCTGCTGACGGCATCAGATATAAGGCACGTTTGGTTGCAAGCGGGTTCAGTCAGAAAGAGGGGGTAGATTATGAAGATATATTTTCTCCAGTGGTCAGACATCCTTCCATCAGGGTGCTATTAGCAATAGTGGCACATCAGAATCTTGAACTTGAGCAATTGGATGTGAAGACAACTTTTCTACATGGAGATGTAGATAAGGAAATATATATGACTCAGCCAGAGGGTTTCCAAGTTCCTGGTAAAGAATGATATGTTTGCAAGTTGAAAAGTCCTTGTATGGACTTAAGCAGCCCAAGGCAAGTGGTATAAGAAGTTTGATAGTTATATGATTCGAACAGGGTTATAACGGGAGTCCATATGATTGTTGTGTTTATCATAACAAGTTGAAGGATGGTTCAATCATCTATCTGGTTCTGTATGTGGATGATATGCTAATAGCTTCTGTGAACAAGTCTGATATTCAAGTCTAAAGAATCTGCTCAAGGCTGAATTTGAGATGAAGGATTTGGGGAATGCAAAGAAAATTTTGGGGATAGAGATCTATAGAGATAGGAAGCAGGGGAAGCTGTTCTTGTCTCAGTAGGGGTATATTGAAAAGGTATTATCCAAGTTTGGCATGTCAGCAACCAAACCTATAGATACTCCAATGGAACCAAATCTACATCTGTCTGCTGTGTTTGCTCCACAGTCAGCTGAAGAGGAAGAATACATGTCAAGAGTGCCATATGCTAGTGCAGTGGGCAGCTTAATGTATGCCATGGTTGTACTAGGCCTGATTTGGCTCAGACAGTCAGTGTAGTCAGCAGGTTTATGGCTCAACCTGGAAAGGAATACTGGAAGGCAGTGAAAAGGATATTCAGGTACTTTAGGGGTACATCTGATATTGGACTCATTTATGGAGGTCGTACTCAATGTTTTTTCACAGGGTACTGTGATTCTGATTATGCTAATGTGGACAGCAAGAGATCTATGACTGGATATGTGTTTACTTTGGGTGGTTCTGTGGTAAGTTGGAAGGTGATAGCAAAATACTTAACCGCTAACTTTCACCGACAGAGTATCGGGTCAACGGGAGTGTAGTGGTCACAAGGTCGAATCCACAGGGAGTAATGTCTAAGTACCAAATCTGACATATAACTTAGTTCAGGTCAAAATAATGGTAGAGGATATTATACTAATGCAAAAGTAAAGGTTATACTAACGAGTTTACTTCTAGGTATTAAAAGGTATAGCCGAACTATGATCCCGCGAGTTACTATTACCCCTAAGGAAGGACTTGACAAGGAGCGTGTTTCAACCGACCTATCTATCCAATGTAGTTTAATGACATCCACGGGTGCCAACTCTTAATTCTAGTGATTAGATTGAATAACACGATCTAACCACCCTATGTGAAGCTTATCGACTCTCCCTTTAGAAAACCGATTATCCTAACATTATTAAGATTTAGAGTTGCTCGAACAACGATGACAAACCTCTATATTGGAAACGGACCTAAAAACTAGGCCGAATCTACATAACGATCCTAAAACCCCTTATCCCACATCTCACCATAAAATGCATCTATAAGTTCGATGTGTGTGATAGTGAATTAGGTGATCAATCTAATTCAAAGATGTTAAAATAAGTTTTAGGGCGTGGATTAATCGTTTAAACATTAATTACGCACTACACAAATCCCTATTTCATCCTCTTAGGGTTTTCGCCGCTTTCACATAATTCGACTACACATGCAATTAGCTACTCATGATTATGCTAATGACGGAATAAAGAAAGGAAAACATGCTAGAAATAATAAAAGGGAAATAATTCATTACCATAAAATAGCGTAAAAATCGATCCACAATGTATGTGAAATAATTGCACCAAAAAGTTGAATCTTTTATTCTTGAAGAGGAAATCTAAGCTATAACAAGTGTGTAGAATCGAAGGATGTTATCTAGGGGATCAAAAGATCAAAGGATGTTTAATCTACACTAAAATCGCACCAAGATCACCTAAGAAAAGTCTAAAGTCGGCCACAGATGATCAGGGGCTGAATGAGCTGCATATTTATAGTGTAGGGTAAAAATCTGCTTCTGTCGGTCTCAAACGCCAGTTTGCATCCTTGCAACGCTAGTTTGCCTGGAAATCTTGATGATATTAGGGTTTCGTCTTCAGTGAACTGACATTTTCCTTGCCTTGAACGCCAGTTCATGGATCATGCCTTGAGGGACAAATGCCAGTTTGAGGTACTTGGATGCTCGTTTGTCTTGTATGAGCTTCCTTGAGTCGGGCTGAACCTATCCACACGCTAGTTTGGGGGTAGTTTGGACGCTCGGTTGTCTAAAACTCTAACTTTCAGTATTTGATGCCAACTCTGTGAACACCAGTTTGCATTGGCCAAACACCAGTTTGAGGTGGGCTTGAGTCAAACGCCAGTTTGAGGTAGGGCAAACGCCAGTTTGCCTTGATTTCACTCCAAACTTGACTTTTCCTCACTTTCATTCTACTTTCGTGCCACGAACCCGTTTCTCATCCCAAAAACATCGCCTTCCGGGTCCTCGAGTCACCTAAATCCTGTAATAACATATACGAACAAACACCACGCGTAATTCCGCAAGACAAAAGTGCTCGGAAAAGAGTTAAATATCGTTAAAAAAGCGGAGTTTACTATCGATGTGACAGTTTAACTCCCCGTGCGTATAACTCTTGATAATACTCTTGAAAAGGCCTAAATCTACCCAAAACATGCCAATAAAGTGATAAACGGGGTTAAATCTGCGCACCAAAGTACAGTAAAGTTGACTCCCATCAACCACCCCACACTTAGCCTTTGCTCGACCTCGAGTAAATTAGGCGCTTTAAAAGCAGAACCGAGGATCAACTTTACGTAACATACAAAGCACTCACGACATCAAGGTGAACATAAAGCGGATAATCGAATGTAAACAACTTGACTCTATCTTATCACAAAACGATGTGTGTGTGAAATAAACCGATGGCTACACTCAAAATGATTACTGACTTTGAATACCGGGCAAATGACTACACACAACTCACACCGGGCTAGAATCTCCACTAATCAAGGCAACCGAGGATAAATACGGTCAAGTAGGACTTGAAGGGTTATAATGTTAAGCTCGGGACGGGGTTAATCGAAAGGAAAATTTGGGACTGGAGAAAGAGAAAAACACGAGTGAACCTAATCATCTCATTTACTTTCTATTTGAAAACATATTAAACCACACCAATCTCCTTCGATCTTTCTATATGCATTAAAAAACAACTCCAACCTTAACATCATACTTTTATTCACTTGAAACACGCCTTCTTTGACTTCAAACTTTATTCAACTTTCTCTTTTCTTTCAATTTTTCTTTTCAATTTCAATTTTTTCTCTTTTCATCTCTTTTCTTTTTTTTTTCTTTTTCTTTTTTTTCTTTTTGTTTTCGAACCACAAGCCTCACATTAGATTTCTCGAGTTCCTCCCCTTCGTTATACTAGCTCGTACTAACCAACTCCTCTCAAACACGCACCACACTCCCACCCCACACTTGCTTCAAAGCAAGTGTGTCCAAAGCAACGACCAAGTCCACTCATAGGTTGATCAAAAGGAACGTGACCAATAATAAAGCTCCGGTTAGGGTAATACATGCTATGTAACCAAAGCGGCTCGATTCGGACGGTGGTGGTCGACCGTCCTATCAAGGCTTAGAGGGGTTACGAGGTATAATGTTGGGACTTTGGCTTATTTGGCTCTGGCGGGTCAAAGAAGCGCCATGACTCTCATCCCGTATCCGGCCTAGGTAAACCTCACTATTTCGCCTCGAAACTAGTGGTGTAAGTGTGTATAGCATCGTAAGCTATTGGTCTTCTTGAGTTTGGATTTTGGTTGATGATTTTTGATACTACTTGTGCGAATTGAAAGGCTTGAATTGTTGCTTTGAGTCGTTTGTGGTTTGAGTCCGTTAAAAGTCACCCGATCGTCCCAACGACGTAAAACAAAAAGCGCTTGAGGGGCAACCCCGCCATAATGAGGCTATTTGGAATAAAAGGTGATCTAGGGGTTTTTAAGTATATGCGCTTAATGGCACTCACCTTTGATGATGATACACCCGCCGGACATGATTTTATTTGTTATATATGTTGTTCTTTGTAGTCATGTGTCGGTGTTAGGGTTGGTTAAGGAGCCATCTCGCCTATTTTGCTACATGTGTACTATTTTTTATGCTACTATCAGTTTTGAGATGCTACTTTGGTTGGTTTTGTACGCCTTAAGGCATGCTACTACTTTCATTCGTGTCTTGGTTTTTATTTGTACGCACTTTGGAAGTTGTTTTTCTATTATGTACCTCTATGGCCTTTCTAGCATGCTTAGATGTTCTGTACTTTACCCGTAGGGGTTATTTTTCCATCTATAGCAATCCAGTTTGGGCGTTATACATTGCATATCGAGTTTTCTGACATGACAGGGCCTTATTAATGTTATACCCCACACCCCTATTCGATATTTTGGCACGAGGACCAAGTCCCGTGCATGCTTTGTGTTGTTTCTGTTTACTTTGATTAGGGATTTGGGCCACGCTTCCACGAGGCTGTTACGGGATTCGATAGCGCCTTTCTGCCGGGTTTTCAAGCTAAGTCTTCTTTTCTATCTCATTCACACACTGAGGACAGTGTTTCATTCGAAGTGGGGGGTGGATACGACTTAGCTTTATTGTTTCGATCTCCCTTCTTACTATGTTGTTTCAAAGTAGTTTAGGCAATCACAGATATAAGATATAATATAAGTAATTAAATGAGTGCAGTAAGGTATATTGCTGAAAGTAAATTGACACAAGGCTTATAGTGGTTCAGGGTGGTGTAATCCCTTAATCCACTCTTCTCCTGTGATGATTGGAGGAATTAACTATTGTTTTCACAGATACAATAGCCTGATTGTCCTTGACTACACAAGTTTCACAATCTACAAGACTATCACTCCTTGACTCGCAATGATTTGTTGACTCATTCTCTTTCACGCGCTCATTGGGATCAAATCCTTCAAAGAAGCCTATCACAAACACAACCCCTTCTCAGATGGCTCTGAGTCAGTTGCTTGATTGATGTGAATTGGATTCACAAACTTGTTGATCAATCTCAATGCTTGATGTTGAAATGTGGCTCTCAGTTTTGAGTTGATCACTAGATTTTTTTTTCGCACAGATAGAAGGCTTTTCACTTTGACAGAGTTTTTGCTCAGATTTATGATTGTTCTTCCTTGTTTTTCTTTTTCTGTCAATGCCTTCTATTTATAGCCTTGATTATCCTTGATTTGAATTTCCGTCCGTTGGCTATATTAATGAGGGGAATAATCCTTGATTTTATTCTTGATTCCCCCTTAATTATATTCTCCTTGATTTCAGTGATCGGATTTTTCTTCAAACGTTTATCAGAAAATCCGTTCTTGATTGATCCTCTATTGATTGTGCATTTAATGCTTGATCTTCTATATCTTCATTATATTTTGAAATCTGATCAAGTAAAGTTTACTTAGCCGTTCTTTGAACGGTCAAGTGATCCTTCTGACTTTGCCGCTTAGATCTTCCTTCACTGCTTTGTCTTCACTCAGCCGAAAGTCTGTTTACTTTGCCGATTCACGGTTTCCTTCATTCTTTCAGTTCAAGGAGAATCCTTGTTCTTCACTGATCCTTGATTTGTGGGAGATCAGTGTACACCATATTTAAACACTAAGTATCATTACTTGAAACATAACTTAGACTTATCCAAGGTCATCACAGACTTCCTTGGTTATAGGTCAGACCATAATGTCTTCATTGCTTCTCTGCTGGTACTTGGCTGGCTTCACTCTGCCGAAAATCTGTTTTTACTTTGCCGTCCTAACAACTAGTACAATACTTGTCTGACTCAACTTTTACAACATGTCAGACTCTAAGTAAAAACTTATACAGAGAATCCTAACTTTTTCAGGCTTGCTATAACAATGACTAGTATGACCATCATCAAAACATAACAAAATGTTCCTAACAATTTCCCCTTTTGATGATTCCAAACCCTCATAAGCTTTGAACATAAGTATGCCACAATTTTTATAATAAATATTAGAATAAAATCAATAATTTTATTCATCCATTTAAAGGCAATCAGAAAACATGAGCTCAAAACATATTGAAAGTACAAGAACTACATTTTACTTAATTCTCGCTTTGTACCTCTTAAATTTTGTAGTCCGAACCTCCTCAATGTCTTTCCAATCGATCTCTGAAACTTCCATTTCTAGTATGCCAAGGCGGTGTATTCAGATACTCCTTGGAATACTTTCTTGGTAAATAGTCCGTTAAAATCAGGCATAGTTTCATTTGCCCTGGCTCTCCAAAGTACTTCTCAAGTCTATCCCACAAGCTTCTACAATGTGTGAGTCAAACAAACTTGAGATTTTTTTACAGACCCCATTGGTCTCGTTTATTCATTCTCCCCATAGGGTTGAAGAAATTTGCCATATAGTTGAAGTCTTCTTGTTGCTCAGCTGGCAAATCTTCTGGTCCTTTTTGCAGAAATTGGTATGGCTGAACTTGGTCTTCTAGTTCCACCACTTTGCTGGAGAGATGCATGTTGTCTTTTAATGTCACTGTATATTTTGTCCATGTCAACTATCCTCTGTTCATCCTGGTAGCTTAGCCAGTCTGCCCAAGCTTCATCTTGTGTTTGATTTGGATACAGCCCTTCCTGAACTCTGAAAAATTCTCTCACATGATCTAGGATCTCAGCCTCATATTCTTGCATGTTTCTGTGAGTTGGAAAACTTTTTTTCTCTCTGCTTGTGCTAGTTCTGTGTTCTTTTGTTGACCTCCTTTGCTGACTTGATCCAGGTCTTTGCTGTCCACCTGATCTATCTCTATCATCATCCCTTCTTTAATAGGATGGGGAAATCCAATGCAGGGTTCATTTGAGGCCTTTTCTCTTTCTTCTCAGGCCTTCCTTTGTTGCTCTTCAGCTTCATTTCTGATTCTTATTTCTCTGTCCCTTGCTCTCAGTTGTTCCTCTGTAAAATTTGGGGGTCTTAGTGTTGATCCTTCAGGATTATTTGTTTCCCCCTTTTTGGCAGCATCATCCCTTTGCTGGAGTAAAATGCAATTTGTAGCTTCTGATGTTCCAATTAGAGAGTCTAGTTTTGACTCAATGGATGTGAATCTGTTGTCATGATCAGTCAGCTTCCCAGTTACACTGCGGAATCTAATGCCAATGCCATCGAATCATTTTCCTGAGAGATGTGTTGTCTGAGTCCTGCAAGGTTGTTGGTGATATTGATGTTGAGCTGTCTTATCAGGTCTCCTTGTCGTTGGACAACAATATTCTGTGCATCAATATATTCAGCAACAGCCTGGAATTTTCTCTCAATGGAGTAACTTTTGTCATTGAATGCTGAAGTCATGGATCTGAGATACATGGCTTGCTGCTCCAATTCTTCGGCCAATAAGTCTGCTGCTTTTTCAAAGGCTTCTTGTGATACACCCGTATGGGGATCAGGTACCTGAGCACGAATATGAGCGTGATTAGGATCTGTCTGCTGTCCTCTGGATTGATGTTGAGTGGCAGCAGCTGAGCCAGTGTTTAATACTACTGTCGGCTGAGCTGTAATATCCATAGGAGTTTGTGGAATTGGCTCAGGGTTGTTAGCTGGTATTGTTTGCCGGGCAGTTTGTGGTGTTGGTGAGGTTGCCTCAGCTGGGATTGACTTTGCTGGACCTTGTGGTTGTAGAAACGAACTTAGGAGAATGTTATCATCAATTGCATCTGGTGTAGGATTGTCCTCCTTTCCTTGTTTATCACTATCACCAGCATGCGGATCATCACCATCATTGCCATCATGATCATCACCATCATCCTGATTAGTATTATCATGATCATCTCCACCATCTTCCGAGTCATCGCTTTTTGGTCAAAGGTCATGGCGGTTTTGCCTTTCTTTGCATCGACCATGTCCCAGAGTAGAGATTCATCAAGTACACCAACCAGGGTTGTGATTCCCAGAAAATTAAAGAGCCATGCCTCCTCAGAAAGTATGGGTTCGGAGTCTTGAAGTTGAATTCTGGAATCACCTTCCTTCCATTCAAGATATGCTGCAATTCGATCATCAATATCATTTGCAGATAGCTGTGTCGGTTCTTTCTGATTTTCTTCATCATCTCCAGTGCTGCCTCAACCTCCTCATTTTGAGGTTGTTCATCCTCATTTTCATTTGCTTCTGCTGGTTTTTCTTCTTCAGCTTCAGAATCCTCTTCTTCTTCAACATCAATCAATTTTCCAAAATTTTCTTTGTCCATGTTTCTTTGAACCTTTTGCTTCTTTCTTTGTTCAGAAGTGTGTTTTGTGGTTTGCTTTCTCTTTCCTCCTCCTGTTTGCTTTTGCTGTTTGACATAGGTGAACATGGTTTTGGATTCATGCAACTTATGTAGGTGTACAACAGGTACTTTCAAGCATTGCAAAAGGTAGTGTAGTTGAATCCTATATGATTTCTTCACCCAGAATATCCCCTTTTTCTTCTTTCCTTCTGCTAATCCCTTTTTAGCAACAGTTTCTTCTCCTTGGATTTGTTCTTTGATTCTTTGGAAGAAGTAAGTTGCCCAATTAAACTCCAAAATGTTGTAGATGATTCCCATTAGTCGCATTCTGGCCTCTGTCATGGCATTATTTGCCACTAGCTTTCCTTCAATGCTCTTCCCAATTAGGGCACTGAACTCACTGAATGGTTTCTTTAAAGCGGATCTAAGACAGTTGACCTTCTTAGATCCTGGGTTTTCTATTTTGGCGATTGTTGTCCAGAAATCATCCAAGTTTTGTGGTACCAAGGTCACATTTGCTTGACCCTTATTTGGAAGTTTAAGGTGTGTGCGAATTACCTTTGCTGTAATGACCACTTCTGTCCCATTGATAGATGCAACAATCTTATCCTCTTCCCACTCGTCACCTTCTTCTGCAGGAAGCCCAGAGACGCATTTCGCAGTCTTCCAGAAGGAGATTAGACTTTCATAGCAAACTTTGGTGATTGGTGGATTTAGAAAGGTTGATAAATTTAGGTGCTTGCACCCAGCTGCCAATCGTTTTGCTTCCTCGTCATTTCCACATAGTTTTAAGTAGTGTTATTCTTGAAAAAACGATCCAGTAGCAATCGATTTCTCATATCCAATTTGAGTGTTTGAGGAGGATGAAGCCATTGTTAGAGATTTCAGAGAAAGCTTTGCATTTGCAGTGAGAGAAAAAAAGGCTTATGATTTTGCAAGGATACGTAAAGAATTCCGAAAAAAAACTCTAAGTGTTGTTTATATAGGATGATTTGGGTAGTGTGAACGTGGTTGAATATGGAAGGATTTTATGACATAATGGCGTGATTTTATGTACATAAATCATGATATTCGAGTGTAGTGGGGGGTGGATTGAAGTAAGTAATGATAGATCCCGGGAATCGAGGCGTTTGTAATTTGAAAAATAATATTGTTACCTCCATGATTGTAAATTGATCTCCACGTGTGTGATCTTCCACAGTATAATCCTCCATAACTTCCTTATTCTCCACGTGTATAGCAATTGATTTGGTTCACACTTTAATTTGCTGGTGACTTCAATCTTTATTTCAGTGAAGGTCATTGGTCGGTCACTTCGCCGATGGAGTGCCTTTTTCACTGAGCCGTTGTACTTAACTGTTCCTAACAATCAGTGAAGTTAACTTCGCTGAGTACTAGTGCCTCACCTGCTATATCTCCAGTGAAGGAAAAGGTTTAATCAGCTGGTGAAGTCACTTAGCTGATTACTCCAGTTAGCCGTTCTTTGGTATTTAGTCAATTTCAATTATTCCCAACTCAGTTCTCAACATGCTAAATCTTTCATGACTGAGTGATTTAGTGAAAATGTCAGCCAATTGATCTTCAGTGGATATGTATCTTAGAGTAACATCTCTTTTTTCAACATGATCTCTGATGAAATGATGTCTTACATCAATATATTTTGTTCTTGAGTGCAACACTGGATTTTCAGTAATGGATATTGCACTTGTGTTGTCACACATGATTGAAATTGTCTTCTCTTCCATTCCATAATCTCTTAGATGTTGTCTAATCCACGGTACTTGTGTGCTGAAAGAATCGCTCTTTGCTATATATTACGCCTTGTTTGTTGATGTAGAGATGGAGTTTTGCTTTTTGCTGAACCATGAAACTAGTCTGGTGCCTAGCATCTGGCATGTTCCAGAGGTGCTTTTTCTATCTATCTTGCATCCAGCATAGTCAGAGTCTGAATATGATATCAACTTGAATCCTCCATCTTTTGGATACCAAATGCCAATATTGATGGTGTTCTTCAGGTATTTGATTATTCTTTTAGCTGTTAGAAGATGTGATTCTTTTGGTTGGGCTTGAAATCTTGCACATACTCCTACTGCAAATGTTATATCAGGTCTGCTTGCAGTTAGATATAGTAGGGATCCAATGATTCCTCTGTACATTTTCTTATCAACATTTTTTCTTGCTTCATCTTTTCCAAGAATGACTCTTGCACACATTGGTGTATCTGCTGTGCCACTTGTGTCAATACCATACTTGTGTATCAAGTCTTTTGTGTACTTAGCTTGACTAATGATAATACCATCCTTCATTTGCTTCACTAGAAAGTCAAGAAAATAATTTAATTCTCATATCATGCTCATCTGAAATTTGTTCTTCATTAAGTTTGCAAATTTCTCACACAACTTTTCATCCTCTGATCCAAAGATAATATCATCAACATAGATTTGTACTAGCATTGTACTTGTTCCTTCCTCTAATTTGAAGAGAGTCTTATCTATAGTTCCCTTGTTGAATCCATTATTGATTAAGAATTGTGATAAGGTTTCATACCAGGCTCTAGGTGCCTGTTTGAGTCCATAAAGAGCCTTCTTGTGCTTGTATACTTTATCTTCTTTTCCTTTAATTTGAAAACCAGGAGGTTGTTCCACATATACTTCTTCTTCCAAAAGTCCATTCAGAAATGCACTCTTCACATCCATTTGATAGACTTTGAAGTCTTTGTGTGCAGCAAAGGCTAGAAAGAGTCTGATTGCTTCCAATCTTGCTAGTGGTGCAAATGTCTCATCATAATCTATTCCATCTGCTTGAGAGTAACGCTTTGCAACTAGCCTTGCTTTATTTCTGACAACTGTTCCTTGCTCATCCATCTTGTTTCTGAATACCTATTTTGTTCCAATGATGTTGGCTGTGTCTGGTCTGTCAACAAGTTCCCAAACTTCATTTCTTTCAAATTCATTTATTTACTCTTGCATGGCTGTAATCCAGTCTGTATCTTGAATTGCATCATTTATTGTCTTGGGTTTCACTTGTGATAGAAAATATGTTAGAATATGCTCCAGTTGTCTTCTGGTTCTAACTCCTGTGTGAATGTCTCCAATGACTTGATCTTCAGGATGATCTCTTAGACAATTGAGGTCAGGTTGAAGTTGTTCTTCACTTGGTGCTTCTACACCTTCAGGTTGAACATGAGCTTCAAGTTCTGGTGCTTCTTCTGTTGTATTGACTTGTGGATCATCTTGATTTCCAAAATTGTGATTCAGAATGGTAGCTGGTACGGTTGTATTCATATATACTTCCCTTTGTGCTGCTTCTTCTTCTTGATCTTGAAGACTTTCACCATTTGTGTTTGGTTCATCAAAGACTACATGTATTGATTCTTCAATCACCAATGTTCTTTTGTTGAGTACTCTGAATACTTTGCTGGTGTCTGAGTATCCCATAAAGATTGCTTCATCAGCTTTTTCATCAAATGTGTGTAACTGATTCCTGTTCAGAATAAAACATTTAGATCCAAACATATGTAAATCTGAAATGTTAGGTTTTCTTCTATTCCACATTTCATATTGAGCTGTTCAATGATTTTTGTTGATGATTGATCTGTTTTGTGTATAGTATGCTGTGTTAGCTGCTTCAGCCCAAAACCTCTTTGGTAGGCATGCTTCTGCAATCATTATTCTGACTGCTTCTTTGAGAGTTATGTTTCTTCTTTCTGCTACACCATTTTGTGTGGAGTTCCTGCTGCGGATAATTGATGTAGTACTCCATTTTCTTCACAATAGGTTCTGATGACTTCATTTAGAAATTATGTGCCTCTATCTGATCTGATCTTGATGATCTTTAGTTCTTTCTCATTTTGAATCCTTCTTAGCAAATCTGGCAGCTTCTTGAGTGTCTCTTTCTTCTTGTTCATGAATATGGTCCAGGTGTACTTGGAGAAATCATCAACCACTACTAGAGTGTATTTCTTACCACTTACACTTACTGGTGTGACTGGTCCAAATAGGTCCATATGTAGAAGATGTAGAATTCTTGTTGTTGATTGATAGGGCTTTGACTTGAAGGAGCTTTTGATTTTCTTTCCTTTCTGGCATGCATCACAGAGGCTTTCTTTCTTGAATGTGATCTCTGGCAGGCCTTCAACTAACTTGTTCTTTGATAATGTGTTGATGGTCTTGAAATTTAGGTGATTTAATCTTCTGTTCCAAATCCAGCTGGTTGATTGTTTATTTTTGACAAAAAAACATGTTTCTGCCTTAGCTGTTCTCCAATCCACCACATACATTTTATCTTCTCTTTTTCCTGCAATAACCACTGTGTTGGTTTGACTGTGAATCACCTTGCATCCTTCCTTGTTGAATTGTACATTGTAGCCTTTGTCACAGAATTGACTTATGCTTAGCAGATTGAAGTTTAGTCCCTTAACATATGCCACATTTTGAATCTTCAAATTGTTCTTGAGCATTGTTCCTGCCCCCTTAATTTTGCCAAGGTTTCCTTTGCCTCCAAATGTGACTTTGGGTCCATCAAAAAATTTAAAGTCAGTGAGCCATCCCTTGTTTCCTGTCATGTGTCTGGAACATCCACTGTCTATGTACCAGACATCCTACAAAACAAATTAATTTTGTTTAGGTACCCAACACTGTTTGGGTCCATACCTGTTAGCAGTCATGCCTCCTACTCCTAATGTGTATACAAAGAATCTTCTTTTTGGATAGTTGAAATCATCAACTTCATATGTATAAGGAATGGCAGAATACTTTCCAATGTTTCTACTAGAGGTATTTTGATACTTTTCTCTACTTTTTGGTGCATTTGCATCCCTTTTTACTTTCCAATATGCAGTGGGAAACCTGTGTTCTTGTTGCTTCATATGTCTAGGAATATGCCTAGGTTGGCTTTTCTTAAACACATGATGCATGGCATGAAATGGTTTCTTCTTGTATTTTGGAGGTGCCACATTCAATCATCCTCGAAGGATAAAGTCTTCTGTTACCTTTCGAAAGTATTGGCTTTTGGTTCTTTGGATTGATGGTTTAGTCTGTTGTTTCACTACTACCTTGGGTTTTGACTTCACCGGCACTGGATGAGTGGTTGAAGCTATGGAGTGTCCTTTTCTGAACTTTGGTCCATTTTTGGTCCTAGATTAAGAATTGTGTTGTCCATTGTTTCTATTCTCATCCTGACTATTGTAGCCAAGACTAGATCTGGATCCACACCCTTTTGAGGGTTTGTAAGCTGGTGCATTTAAAAGTGCAGTGGTGGTCTTAACTGGTAGGGGGATTTTCTCAACCGGTCTGTCAACACAAGATGTATGATCATCTGCTGCTTGTTGATCATTTGAGTGAGTCTCCATACTAGTTAGTTCAGCTTTTGCTTTATCCAGTTCTTTATTTAGTCTTTTATTTTCCTTTCTTAGATTCTCACACTCCTGCTCCAGAATTTCATGATTCAACACAATTTGTTCAAATTTACTCATGAGATATTGGATTAGGTTTGCAGAGTCTAAGGGGAGAATAGAAGATTGTGCAGTGTTAGATGTGGATGCACTAGATGATGAGCATGAACTAGATATTACCTCAGTTTCATTTGACACTTTATCCATAAGACATAGATAGGCTTTTTCATTGTATGTGCTGTCATCTTCATCATCAGAATCATTTTCAGATGATTCTTCATTCTTTTCACTGCTAGATTCAGCTTTGAGTGCCTTCTTGCTTTTTCTCTTTTCAGTTGTCTTGTACTTCTTCTTATCCTCAAGTTTGTCTTTTTCTTCAGGGAAATCAAGCTTTAAGTGCCCTTTCTTATTACAGGTTAAGCATCTGTACTCATCATTTTTCTCTTGGTGTCTTTGCTTGTGCTTGACTTTTTGTTTGATGATGATCCTCCTTTGAATATCTTTTTTTTGCTAAACCTGTCAAATACGTTTTACTAATAAAGCTACATTGCTCCTTGGCGCTGTGTCTCTTTCTTTGTTTGCATCAATTTGTTTCACATTCTTGACATTGGTGGGTGCAATCCTGTTGGCCTTATATGCCTCTACTGGTACAATGTCTTCGCCGTTCAACTCAAATTCATGAGCCTTTAGTTGAGACATCAGAGTCAGGGTGTCAGTGTTTGCAAGATTTGTTGTCCATCTGATTACTGATGTGATAATCTTCCATCTTTCAGGTAAGCCTCTTAAGATCTTCAAGCACACTTCTTTCTGAGGATATGTGTGTCCAAGTCATTGCGATTCATCGATGATGCTTGAGAATCATTGTCCATTTGATCAATGGATTCACCAGCCTTCATTTTGAAGTTCTCAAATTTCTGTTTTGCAACAGATAACTTGTTTTCTTTAGCTGCTTCAGATCCTTCATTTATCAGTGCCAGCTTGTCCCACATCTCCTTTGCTATTTTGCAATCTTTGATTCTCATGAACATATTGCTATCCAGGGTCTTCAAGATCATATCTTTTGCAAAAAAGTCTAGATTTGCTCTTCTCCTGTCATCTTTGGTCCAATATTTCTTGGGTTTGTCCACTTCTTTTCCTTGATCTGCTTCTGTGGCTACCACAGTCATGATCCTGATTGGACCATCATTAATTACATCCAACATCTCCTCATGAGTTGCTGCAAGATGAGATAACATTCTTATTTTATATTCATCAAAATTATTAACATTGAAAACAAGTACTTTTGACATAAAGTTTGAGGAATCTATAAGTACAAATAAGAGATATATATATGTATATGTGTAGAAAGCACAAATTTGAAAACAACTTTGAAAATATGTGATCTCCTTGTTACCAGAAATTAGATCTGAACAGGTTCTGATACTAGGAACACTGCTCCGATACCAATTGTTGGTCCCAGAGAAGGATAAAACTATAGTCAGAGGAGAGGGGGTTGAATGACTATAGTGGAGTTTCAAAAACTTTTCTTGTATTTAAAAGCTTTTGGGCAGCGGATAAGTCCCTTCTTACTATGTTGTTTCAAAGTAGTTTAGGCAATCACAGATATAAGATATAATATAAGTAATTAATTGAGTGCAGTAAGGTAAATTGCTGAAAGTACATTGACACAAGGCTTATAGTGGTTCAGGGTGGTGTAATATCTTAATCCACTCTTCTCCTGTGATGATTGGAGGAATTCACTATTGTTTTCACAGATACAATAGCCTGATTGTCCTTGACTACATGATGAGAGTCAACTTTACTATGCTTCGGTGCATGTTTTAACCCCCATTTATGACAATTTTGGATTGTATTGGGTAGTTTTAGACCATTTATAGGGCTAAACACGTTGAGCACTCACTTAGAGGTAGTCCGTCACATTGATGGAAAACCTTATCATTTTACGGTGTTTCGGCCCTATTCGAGCCCTATTTATCTTGCGGGATTATGCTTGGTATATTGTGCTTTGGAAATGCAGGAAATAGGTGACTCATGAACCCAGAAGACAAGGCACGAGGCTTAGAAAGACGAAACCGAGGCCCGGGAATGGAAATTGATCGAAAATCGTTGTTGCTTTCACTACATGTTCACTTCACCAGCAATTGGATCCAAGATAAAAGCGTTTTCTGGACTTGTGGTCTTCATGAAAGTTGTATACAATTTCATTAGCTTTCCAACGGATTTTGAATCACTCAATTTGGAGGTATACACACAAAGTTATGGCTATTTTTATGAGGGTGTGTCACCATAGGCGGCCGCCTGTCACCATAGGCGCCCGCCTGTGAAGCCCCTTTTCAAGCAAAAACTTGTTGAACCGTTTTCTTCATGGAATTTTTTGATAGGTGGCTGCCTGTCAATACAGGCGCCCACCTAGCAGTCCAGATCTGAAAAACACTTTAAATACCCCCTCATTTTGATCTAGATCTATCTCCTCCCTTTTTAGATCGATTTTTCGGCGTTTTCCTTCAACTTCCCAAAGATTAGACTTAAATTAGTTTAGTTTCTAGCATAGATTTATTCTCTACTTGTGGATTGGATCATCTTGGGTCTTCACCTTCATCCTTGGACATGGGTATTGAAGAAATTTGATGTAATCCGACTTGTACTACGATTTTGGTAACTAATCTAGTTTCTATATATCTTGTTTATGGCTTTGATTTCATGCTTTGATTGTTGTTCCTTGTTTTATGATGAGTATCTAAATCCTTAACATAGTCGAATCATGTGAACACAAGTGAATTGATGAAATTGGGAGTGGGTAGTGCTTATTTCCATGCTCTAATGATTTATTCTTGTCTTAGAACTTGTTTTAACATATTTGGGCTAGATTGATCACCTACGTCAAGGTCACACACATCAATCAAGAGTTGTTCAGATAGAGAGATGTGGGAAAAGGGGTTCTAGGATCGTGGAGTAGACCCGACTTAGTTGTTAAGCCCGGGCCCAAAGTGAGGTTACTCATTTTAATGTTTAATCGGTTTAGAGCTTATCATGTTGGGGTTTCCGGTTTCCTTAAGGGGGAATTGGTCAGCCTAGCATAAGGTGATGAAGGAGAGTTGTTCAGATAGCATCACCAGTTTAGACACCGTTACCCTTGAATAATCGTTAAGCACCTTTGGTTATGGTTGGTCGGTAAATGCACACTCCCGGTTAAGTCACTCGAGGGGCGTGAGTAACTAGTGGGATCATGGTTCGGCTATTCTCGTAATCTTAATCTAATCCTCTCAGTAGTTTCTTTTTCTTTTATTATCTTTAGACTTGTTAATTGAAATGCTTAATTGTCGTTGTAGTTATAAAACACTTTAAAATGATTGATAACCTAGACTAAGTAACACGTTCGCTTTGGTACTCACAAACACTTTTCCTTTGGGTTCGACCTCGTACTCCTGCAGCTATGCTAGCAATCGACCCGGTACACTGCCGGTTAGAGAGTTAGTTTGCCCACGGTTTCGAAACCTTATAAATTGTTTTTGTTGGGGTAATTTTAGCTCAATCACTACACAAGTTTCACAATCTACAAGACTATCACTCCTTGACTGCAACAGCTTCAGTGGCTCAGTCTCTTTCACGGCTCCTTGGGATCAAATCCTTCAGCAGCTATCACAAACACAACTCCTTCTCAGATGGCTCTGATTCAGTTGCTTGATTGATGTGAATTGGATTCACAAACTTGTTGATCAATCTCAATGCTTGATGTTGAAATGTGGCTCTCAGTTTTGAGTTGATCACTAGATATTTCTTTTTCGCATAGATAGAAGGCTTTTCACTTTGACAGAGTTTTTGCTCAGATTTATGATTGTTCTTCCTTGTGTTTCTTTTTCTGTCAATGCCTTCTATTAATAGCCTTGATTATCGTTGATTTGAATTTCCGTCCGTTGGGTATATTAATGAGGGGAATAATCCTTGATTATATTCTTGATTCCCCCTTAATTATATTCTCCTTGATTTCAGTGATCAGATTTTTCTTCAAACGTTTATCAGAAAATCCGTTCTTGATTGATCCTCTATTGATTATGCATTTAATGCTTGATCCTCTGTATTTTCATTATATTTCGAAATCTGATCAAGTAAAGTTTACTTAGCCATTCTTTGAACGGTCAAGTGATCCTTCTGACTTTGTCGCTTAGATCTTCCTTCACTGCTTTGTCTTCACTCAGCCGAATGTCTGTTTACTTTGCCGATTCACTGTTTCCTTCATTCTTTCAGTTCAAAGAGAATCCTTGTTCTTCACTAATCCTTGATTTATGGGAGATCTGTGTACATCATATTTAAATACTAAGTATCATTACTTGAAACATAACTTAGACTTATCCAAGGTTATCACAGACTTCCTTGGTTATAAGTCAGACCATAATGTCTTCATTGCTTCTTTGCTGGTACTTGGCTGGCGTCACTCTGCCGGTAATCTGTTTTTACTTTGCCGTCCTACCAACTAGTACAATACTTGTCTGACTCAACTTATACAACATGTCAGACTCTAAGTAAAGACTTATACAAAGAATTCTAACTTATTTCAGGCTTGCTATAACAGCTAGTATGGCCATCATCAAAACATAACAAAATGTTCCTAACAAAAGTGAAACATGCCATCATCAAATTTTGCAATAGGAGGAGACTGTAATATGGGTGATCCCAACTCAATCTCTTGCTCTGGCACCTCATCATAGTAAACTAGATCCTCAATCTCTCTCCCCACTTCAACTTCTTCAATGCCAACCTCAAGAAATTTCTAACCAACTCTATTGCACATGCCTGCTCTTTTTACTCAGGCCTCATCATGTCAATCAACTGCCCCACCCGGTTTTGAAGGTTTCTGATGATGGAGTCGGTACTTATCTTGAACTCTTGCATGTCCCGCAGTCGCTCCCGTAAGCTCTGGTTCTGTCGCTCTAGTAGCTCCATTTGTCTGTCAGTGAGACTCTCTTGTGGCACGGGAGAAAACTGATCATACTGACTTTGATTCATCGGAGGCGGGTAGCAGGCTTCTTGCCAAGATGGATTCTGATCAAACGGCTGAATCTATGCAAAGTTGTCAACATGCCCAGCGTGAGAACCAAAATCATGATAAGCACAGGGGTTCTAATAACCCTCATACTGTTGTGGCTCATTACTCGAATAACCATAATTCTGATCCTGGTATGCACTAGGGCACTGATAGGCCCAAAAATCCTGGTTACTCTGTTGTTGATACTGAGACTGAGGCACATACTGTTGTTGATAATATTGTTCAGCTGCCTATAGCGGTAGGGTAATTGTTGTTCAGGTGAGTAGTATTTATTGGAGAATCCATCCATTTAGGCTCAAACTGCAAGATCTTAGGAAACAACAACAACACACTCACGGTATCTCGTCACCACCGCCACAACAATAGGTCATATGACTCTTCAGCTGTAAAAGAGGAAACAACAAGAAAACACAGTAAAAATGACCTAAGCCCAAGATTTCGGTCAACTTACAAGATATTAGACGTTACTTCCCCGGCAACGGCGCCAAAATTCTTGATAGCAAAATACTTAACCGCTAACTTTCACCGACAGAGTATCGGGTCAATGGGAGTATAGTGGTCACAAGGTCGAATCCACAGGGAGTAATGTCTAAGTACCAAAGCTGACGTATAACTTAGTTCAGGTCAAAATAATGGTAGAGGATATTATACTAATGCAAAAGTAAAGGTTATACTAACGAGTTTACTTCTAGGTATTAAAAGGTATAGCCGAACTATGATCCCGCGAGTTACTGTTACCCCTAAGGAAGGACTTGACAAGGAGAGTGTTGTTAGGAAATCTACGCGGGAACGCAGCGGAATTTAAAATTTTATTTCCTTTTAACCAGGATCGACTTCGTTTAAGCAATAAACGAATAAACTAAAGATGGTGGTTACCTTGGTTGATCTAAAAGATCGACGCTTTGACCGTCTAAGGAGAGTAGTTCAGCATGGAGCCGCCCAAGTGTTCGGCCTCATCGCTAGTCCACACGAACGACCCGCATGGAATCCCACCATGGATTGCTATTGAAAAGTTCCGATTGCTAGACCGGACCTTTTCTTCCCTCACAAACTCACTATAGGAAGCCCCCTCTTTCTTACACAAGAACTATGAGTTCTTGCAATTTTTCACAAGAACAATTGCTCTTGGAAGAATGGTGTGAGAAGAGCTTGGCAAGCCCTCTTATTTATACTAGAGAGAGGCGCCCCTATTGCTTGGAGAGGAGGAGAAGAAAAATCTCTTTCCAATAAAATAAGGAAACATAATTAATGTGATTGATTTATCTCTTTTAATTTAATATCTTATATTAAATGAATCCATAATTTATAATTCTCCAATATCTTATATTGAATGTAAATTATGTTATTACCATAAATCTATTTTTCTCAAAATCAATTAATATCACATATTAATATTATGGTAATCTTATTAATTAAATTGCACAATCCAAGTGTGTCATACACACAAGTGAATGGCGCCACCTTTCTCCATAATTTCACTTATGGAAAATTCTTTAATTAATATAATACTATGATTAATTAATTTGCAAAATACATGTATATCATATATACATATTTCGAATTTTATATATATATGTATCAATATACATATTTAATTAATCATCATAATTAATATCTTGTATTATATTTATTAATAATAAATAAATACCACCATATTAATTTACCACTATAACCCCTTATAGTCTCGAGATAAACTTTCCTTATTTGGTTATCATCTATAACCACATTTTAATCCGGCACGATGTTCATATGTGTGTGACCCGATAGGCTTCCGAATATGTTGGCCGTAGACACGAAGTGCAAATTACGAAAATGCCCTTCATGCCTAACGATCACGGGATAGCGTCTAGCAACACACCGTGACCCCCAATCATCGGAAGAGTCAAATGCAATGACTACTACCTTTCATGTGAAACAGTTACCGTGTAACTTACAATCCTATCGCTGTAATAATGTCCATATGGTCGTACATCGAGTGTCAAACATTAACAACCGTATCTTATAATCTGAATATCAACTTCTCTCGAAGTAACACGTTTACTCCCACTTTGCAAAGATTCACGAGAACAAGACATTCCTTATAAGAAGGCCCTTTCGGATATTTACCCCTACTGATAGGGTACGCGATTCCCGGACGACCAATCATGTATACTCCGCATGCTTCAGTATCACACCCAATCACTACCGCATGATCGCCCCATGGCTAGGGGAAACCTCAATAGTGTCAAAGCATGACAATCCACACCGTGATGCCATGAAGACTCCGGTCTTAAGGATAATTACACAACCGCTGTTAAGGGTGATTTTATACGTTTTATAAGGATATATTTTGTAACAATTCTCTCCATATTCGTATGTTTCTCATAGAAATCGAGCTTTATATTGAAATATTGAGCAAATGAGTTTTAGAAGTATTAAAGTTCAAAATCGGGTTAATTATGTGATTTTATTGGATAAATATCTTTAGATGTAAGATGTTACATTTTGCATGGTTTTATCGTGATGTAGGTACGCTTGCATGAGGTGAAAGGAGCTTAAAAGATGTTCAAGTGATGATTTGCATGGAAGGAAGAGATAGAGATGAAGTTGGAATGAAGATCAAGATTAATTTGGAAGAAAAAGAGTCGAACGCACGCCCAAGTCCCGTCTCAAAGTGGTGGCGTCCAAATAAGTGGATCAAGGCCCAGGAGGAGTTTTTGATTCGAGAGAGTTTAGACGCCATAGCAAGCGGGCGCCCACTGCGTCGCAATTCTTGGACGAAGGCGTCGATTGAGTGGACGGGCGCCCACGGCCGACATCTTTGAAAACCGACCTATTTCTCCTATAAATAGCGGTAGCGATTTCAACCCTAAAACACACATAATTCGATTCCTATTGATACACCATCATAAGAGGCAAACCCTAGGCGGCCCCAGCCCCCGTTGGGGAGGCTGGGTGGCAAGTCGATTAGGTTTTTATTTTGCTTTTATGTTTCTTTCTTTGCGATGTACTCCATGCTTGTGGGTGCAATTGTTCAAACAATTTGAATCTTTTTCTTGAGTTTTATCTACTTTTATTTAAGTTTGTTTTATGATTTTATCTCAAAGTTGTATCTTTTCCTATGCGATTATTTGTTATGCGACGTATATCGGAAGATGGTTGCTTATCGATGTTTGATTTTGATGGAAGTCATGTTAAACCTTAGATCACCATAGGGAAGATTGGATTTTTAACCTTGACATAACGGAAGTTGATAGGTTGATTATCTAGGTTGCTAGATTTGAATAAATCTTACACCTTGTTTTGATTGATAGACGAATTATCTACGGAAGTAGGATTCATACTTTTGATTAGGTGAACCACATCTTTAGTTAATCATCACAAGATAACCTTAGATAGAGATAGAGGGTTTGAAGGATTGGATGATTTTGTTTGTTCATTGTTAATCTCCATGTTCATCTTCTTGTTTATTTCCTTTTATAGTTAGTAGTTTAGATTTAGTTTTTATCGCTTTTATCCTTCCACGGCTTTGGGTGACAATCCTCTGTCGATTTATTTTATCTTTTTTAGTTTCGTTTTAGTAGTAACAACCTTAGGAAAATTAATGAACTAGATACCCGATTCCTCCTGTGACCGACTCCGGTATTAATCGCTATACTACGATCCCTACACTTGGGGAAATACGGATCTATAAATTTATTACTTGTTGTTTTGCATAGATAAAATCCGTGACAAGTTTTTGGCGCCGTTGCGGGAACCGGACGGTTGTCTAGTTTTTATTTTCGATTTCTGTTTTTCTTTGTTTTTGTTTCGTTTTCTGTTTTAATCCGTTTTAAATTCTGTTTTTAGTTGATAATTGTTTTAGGTAGTTGTTAAGTAGATAATTAGGGTTTAAAACTCTCCTTAGTATTTTCTTGAAGTTAGATCTTACGTCATTTTTTTCGACGTTCTTTCTTCCCTTCTTGCATTCTCTGCAAATTCTCGCTTTTGTTCTAAGTTTTCCGTGAGCAAACGGGCGTGCAGGATATTGGACGCCCGTCCGGCTGGGAAATTATCAATTTCTTCGGTTTTATTCACTTAGACAGCGGCCCATAAGTTTTGGGCGCCCGTTCGAGGTATTCTATCATCGACGGCGTTTAAATTACTAAACGCCCGTCCGATCTCAATTTCATCGGGCGCCCGTCCAATCTTTTAGACGTCCGTCCGGTATTGTTTTCCTTAACACTTTTGTTTCCTTTTCTTCTTTCCTTTCCTCTCTTTAGGCTTTTAATTTTTAGTTTAGGCTTTTACTTTCTTAGTTTTAAGGTTTTGTTCCACTTGTTTTTGGTCGGTTTATGCAAACTCGGAGTCAAAAAGGACCGTTAATATACACCCACGACCCGAGCGAACCATAGTCCGCCAAGCAGCGGAATTTCCGTTCTGCGGTTACGCGCATGACGAGCCGAGCGAGATCTTGAAGAACAACTAGCAAGAGAAATCATCGATTTTGTGATAATGGCGGCGATAATAGGCGTACATTGGCAGACTACGCCATGCCGGCGAAGTCAAGGTCAACCCGGCTATTGTTATTCCAGCCATTCATCGCACAAACCTTTGAGTGAAGCCAGGACTTATCCGGATGATGCAAAGACGCATCAATTTTTCACGGCTACCAATCGGAGAATCCGATACCCACTTACACACATTCTTAGAGATATGCGGTACTACACGCATCCAAGGAGTAAGTGAGGATGCTATCAAAGCTGAAACTATTTCCATTTTCGTTGAAAGGGAGGCCAAAGAGTGGTACACCTCTCTCCCATCTCGAATCTATTACACACAGGCGGAACTCGAAAAGGAGTTCTTGAGTCAATATTTTCCACCTTCAAAGACAGCCCAGTGCTTAAATGACATTTTCACATTTTATCAGAGAGAGAATGAATCTTTCTTCGAGTGTTGGAAGAGATTCAAGTCCCTTCTTAGAAAATGCCCCACCATGGCTTGCCCTTTGGAAAGGCAAGTCAATACATTCTTCAGTGGATTGACCGAGCTTACAAAAGGCATGGTCAATAGTTCTTCTGGCGGGGCATTTCTGAAGAAAACGCCTGATGAGGGATGGGCATTGTTTGAGGACATTGCAAAATATAACTATGCCCCTCTTATCAAGCAATTCAAGCACCTCCTCCTCCCAAGGTTGAGGAAGTCAATTTACAAAGTTTGATTGCCATCCGCAAGCGAGATGGCCCCACCTCAAGTTTCCAATCCTATAAATCAAACTTCCTCTTTTCCACAGAACCCTCGGAGTTACGTATTCAGACAAAAAAATTGTCGGACCGGCCATATGAATGGCCAATGTCAATTTAATCCCCCGCACCTTATCAAGTAAATCTTTGTTCATGACTATGGACGGTACAATCAAGTCACATGTCAAAATTGTGGCGAGGTGGGGCACACTTCTAAATTACGCCTATGAGCGGACGAGATCGCGGAAGTGAATGCATTCTATGGCGAGAACAATCAAAGGTTCAATCGGTTTCAGGCCAGGGCAATTTTCAAAACCAAGGGTTTAATCCATCTTCAAATTTCAATCCCAATTCGAATTTTAATTGAATCAATTTCAACGAAACCCTGGTTTAATCAGAATCAAAACTCGAATTTTCCAATCCTATAAAAATTCAATCGTAATTGGCCTTCCAATTCAAATTCTCAATTTCAAAATCGGCCCACCAAATTTCTATGCTCCAAATCTCCAAAACTCTCAAGGCCCTCCCAACCTACAAATCTTGAGGCTAAGTTGGAAGAGCAAAGTAGATCGATGAAGAATCTTGAGAGACAAATTGGGCAGCTGGGTCGAAAGCGGTTGGCTTCTAGACCTCAGGCGTTTGCCAGTTTCACCGAGAAGAATCCAAAGGGTGGTCAAGTTGCTCGGTGATGTGAACAAAGGCCCATGTATCTTGACCTTGTGCCATCAATTCAATACGGTGAGGAGGAGGCCGGTGCAATGAATCTAAGGAAGCGGTACACAAGTAAGTGGTCCTTCCCATCCGAAACCACTAGCCCCTCCCCGCCATTGATAAGGCAGAGGGGAAGCCGAGCACCTACACTCCTCAATTGCAGAAAGAGAAAACTCGGTGGTGATCCCGAGAGGTGAAGAATTTGGTGATCCTCAGTGGTGATCCTTTGAGGACCAAAAAAGCAAGCGAAAGTCGAGGGTGATCCCCGACTCACGAGAAATCTGAAAAAGCGTTCGTTGGAAGGATCCGGAAGGCATGAGTTTGTCGGTGCATCCTCGAAAAAGGTTTTCTCGAGGATGACCTTAAGAAACTTCCATTTCCACGAGAAAGAGCAACATTCCTTTGATTGAGGATAAGAAGTACGAAAAGTCTTTGAACCTTTTGAAAAATACTCAGGTGAATCTTCCATTGCCGGATGTCTTAGTCGAGATGCCTAAGTATACAAAATTTATCAAGGATGTTGTGTCTTGAAAAAGAAATTAGCAGGCATGGAAAAGCGATTGGTGAGGATTGTTCCATGATTAATTATGAAAACTTACCAATTAAAAGAGGTGACCCTGGCAAATTTGTACTTACGAGCTTTGATGGGAGGTCTAGTCTTCCCAAATTCTTTGTGTGATCTAGGTGCCTCTATAAGCCTTATGCCAATGTCTGTATGCAAGCATTTCGGTTTACAAAGCCTTCTAGAACCCACTACTATGAGTTTACAATTCGCGGATAGATCCTCTAAGAAAGCTTCGGGGAATCTAAAAGGCGTTTTGGTTGATTGATCGATTTACCTTTCCGGTTGATTGGTATGTTTTAGATATGAGAGAAAGACTAAAACGTTCCCTTGATTCTAGGAAGACCTTTCTTATCTACACTAGAGCTCTCATCGATTGCGATGGTGGGCACGTGACTATCCGAGTTGGTGATCAAGAGGTGAGTTACAATGTCTTAAAGTCCATTCAAGTACCCTCGGCCCTCCAACCGGCTTTTCCATTGATTATATGATGGATGATTTCACCGACTATATGGATAAGCAAGTCATGGTGTAGAAGCGAGAATATGAGCGATTAGTTGATAATCTGAATACTCATGGTAGGGTGAATCTGGATCAACTAGCACTTTGATTTTGAGAAGCTATTGTTGGAAGGAGAAGCTTTGGCGGTGGGACCACGAGTAAACTCAATGATATTGAGTTGAAAAGTGGAGATCTCAAGTCTAGTTTAGAAGACCCCCTGCGGATTTGGTGTTGAAGCCGTTACTAAACATCTTAAGTATGTGTTCTTAAGAGAAGGCGACAAGCTTCCTTTAATCATATCTCGCCAAGCTTTCCGTATAGAGGAAATGGCGATCAACGTCTTGAAGAAGAATGAAAAAGCTTTTGGTTGGCAAGTAGGAGATATCAGGGAATATCTCCGACATCCTGCATGCACAAGATCAAGGCGAATGAGGCGCCAAGTGTGTCGAGACAGCCCCAGTGAAGGCTCAACCCTCACATGCAAGAAGTCGTTAAAAGAAATCATTAAACTTACGGACATGGGAATCATTTATGCCATCGCGGATAGTGAATGGGTTTCCCGACTCAAGTAGTTCCCAAAAAAGGTGGAATTACAATTGAAAAGAATGAGAAGGAGAGGAAATTGCATTGAGGCTTATTCTTCGATTCTGATGCATCGATTATCGAAAGCTCAATGAGGTAACCATGAAAGATCACTTTCCCTTCCATTCATTGACCCGGATGCTCGGCGTCTGGCGGGGCACGCGCTTCTCTTGTTTCCTAGATGGATATTCGAGGATATTTCCGGATACCCATTGATCCGGTGACCAAGAAAAGACCACCTTCACTGCCGCTTATGGTACATTCGCCTCTGAGGCGAATGCCGTTCGTCTCTGCAATGCCCCAGCTACATTCCGGCGATGTATGCTAGCCATCTTTGACGGGCTTGTAGAAAAGTGTATGGAGATTTTATGGGCGATTTTTCGGTTTTGGTCGATCTTTTGATGATTGCCTTGACAATCTTGATCAGTGTTATCCGGATGTGTGGAAAAGAACCTAGTACTTAATTGGGAAAAATGCCATTTCATGGTAGATGAAGGAATAGTTCTTGGCCACAAGATCTCAGCCAAAGGTATAGAAGTTGACAGGGCAAAAGTGGAAGCTATCGAGAAGATGAGCTATCCTAAAAATGTGCTTGTGAAGTGAGAGGCTTTCTTGGACACGCCGGAAACCTACAGGAAGGTTCATTCAAGATTTCTCCAAGATAGCCAAGCCCTGTCCACTTTACTAAAGGAAGGCGTTGAGTTTAATTTTGATGAGAGCCGCAAGCAAGCGTTTGAGGAGCTTAAGGATCGTTTAATATCTGCTCCGATTCTTATATCGCTTTATTTGGAACCTACCATTTGAGCTTATGTGCGACGCATCAAACTATCTTTGTTGGTCTTTGTTTCTAGGGCAAAAGATCAAGGAAAGTTCCGACCTATCTATTACATAAGTCACACATTGAACCCCTCTCAAGTTAACTATACTACTCTTTGAAAAGGAACTCACGGCGTAGTCTTTGCTATGGACAAGTTTCGTAGTTACTTGTTAGGAGCTCAAGTGATCGTGTGGGTGATCACGCATTTGCTGCGTTACACGATGACTAAGAAAGAGGCTAAACCGCGCTTACTACGTTGGATATTGATCCTACAAGAGTTTGACGTTCAAATTAAGGACAAAAGAGGCGTTGAAAATGTAGTGGCGGATCACGTCTCTAGAATGTTAAGTGAGGAAAAGGATGAACCAGATGATATAGATCTTTACTTTCCTCTAGAAAACATCATGTTGATCGATGGCCGCTCCCCTGATGTTCCATGGTATTCTTCCATTGTAAACTACCTTCATGGCCGTTATCTCGATCCATAGATGTCTTATCAGGAGAAGAAAAAGTTCTTCTCAGATATAAAGTATTTCGTTTGGGATGAACCTTATCTTTTCAAGATCTGTAAAGATGGTTTGCTTAGGAGATGTGTTCCCGAATCTGAGCAACGCGATATAATCGAGCAATGCCATAGTGGACCCACAGGTGGTCACTTTGGTCCTTGGAAAACCGTTGCTAAGATCTTTCAATCCGGTTTCTATTGGCCTACGATCTTTAAAGATACGGAAGCTTTTTGTAAAGCTTGTGATAGGTGCCAAAGAACCGGTACTCTGACAAGGCGTTTTGACATGCCTTTAAAACCCATCCTCGAATGCGAAGTCTTTGATGTATGGGGTATCGATTTTATGGGACCATTCCCATCATCTTGCGGTAATAAATACATCACACAGTGCGTGAGACTACGTGTCTAAATGGGTGGAGGCCCAAGCCACTCCTCACAATGATCATAAGACGGTGATGAAATTTCTAAAGAAGAATATCTTCGTGAGGTTTGGATGTCCACGTGCCTTGATCGGTGATGAAGGGGCGCATTTTACGCAACCGACCCCAGAGAAAGTACTTGAGAAATATGGTGTTCGTCATAAAATTGGCACACCATATCATCCGATGACTAGTGGTCGAGGTTGAAAGGAGCAACAGAGCATTAAGAAGATCTGGAGAGAAAGGCATTATGATCATAGGAAAGACTGAGTCTAAAGTTGGATGATGTCTTGTGGGCATATCGAGGCGCCTATAAGACCCTATGGGTACATCACCATATCAAATGGTCTACGGAAACCATGTCATCACGCTGTCGAGTTAGAGCATAGAGCTTATTGGGCTACAAAGTTTACGAACTTTGATTCCGAATCTTGTGGGAAGCATCGACTACGGCGATTTACATGAAGTGGGACGATTCGGACTCCAGGCCTATGAAAGTGCGAGGATTAGTAAGGATAAGATGAAGCTACTCCACGATGCTAAGATTAAGAAAAGAGAATTTCATGTCGGCGAACAAGTTCTTCTATATAATTCCAGGTTACATCTGTTTCTGGAAAGTTAAGGACACGTTGGTCCGGCCCTTTCGAGATTCTCCAAATCATTCCGAGGCGTTCTAGAACTTCGTGGTTATAGTGGTGAACCGTTTGAGTCAACGGTCAAAGGTGCAAACACTATATTGGTGAACCTAAAGAGACATCTTTGATTGTTAAATTTCTCGATATTCTCGGATGTGGTGTTCGCTTGAGTCGAAGACTTTAGCGAGTTATCACCCGACTTGTTCTCCGAGGATGACGGAAGTGACCCTACGAAGAAGTTCTAGCGGTAGTCTTTGATATGGAAGAGTTTGAAAGGGGCGTCGGTTGAAGCGTCATCGAGAGGGCTCGAGAGGATGAGGAGGTCACCCGTAGGGAAGTTCAAGCGTATGTGGAAAGCTATTAAAGATTTCACCCCATGTGTGAGATCTTTGTTTCTGCAGACCACACTCTCGATCGAGCTTACACGAGGTAGTGGTGGCGAGAAAAGTCAAATGGCACGATCCAGTGAGTTTTAAACGGTGTCGAGCTAACGACATTAACCAAAAGCGCCACCAGGGGCAACCTAGATATCGTTCTTTTAGTTGTTTTGTTTTATGCTTTGATAGTGTTAGTATTTAAGTTTAGTTTATTCAGTTTTAGCCTTATTAAGTTTTTGTTTTTATCTGTCAGTTAGTTGTGCTTTCTAGATATGGATTTCGGTGTTCAGCCAGAGGAGTTACCTTTCCTTAGGAGGATTCCACTCATTACTGTAGATGACGGACCGGGAGGAACCATCGTTTTGCACGTAGATTTTGACATTAGTACCCGCGTCAAGATGGTCACCTATGTTCTTATTGTTTCCCGTTGTTCGGGAGGTGGAGACTTTACTACCGAGGAGTTACAGCAGCTCAGGGCGTCCTTACACCATCCTCAATGATCCGATCTTTGACAGATTGGGCCAGTCTGCCGCAAGTGAGCACTTTCGAGGTGTTGATGTAATTTGGTGAGGTGGGGTTTACAAGATGAGTATGACTCCCTCCGGCGATTGACATGCTCCGCCGTCTCATTCGAGTGATCGATTGGTCGGACATTTATGATGACTAGCGTTCTTAGGATGTTTCGTCGAGCAAACGACGTAAAACAAAAAGCGCCGAGTGGGAGGCAACCCCTTGCTTTTCCATCTGTTTTTATTTATTTTCTAGTAATTTTGTACTTCATTTGCTTTTTATTTGTATTTTTGAAGTTTTATATAAGTTTAATAAGAAAGGGCAATTTTGAATTTGATTTGTATGAAAATTTTATAATTTTTGCACTTATACTGCTTGGACGCCCGTCCAGAACTCTGGACGCCCGTCCGCCATGACCAATTTTAGGACGAGCGTCCACTAAGCCTGGACGCCCGTCTGATTTATTCCCTCCAATCCGTATGTGATTTAAACTCTTGGGCGGCGTTTAATAAAGCTGGGCGCCCGTCCGGTTCATCCGTCTTTCCGGTGGGCGCCCGTCCACCGAAGTTGACGACAGCGCCCAACCTCTGTCTATATATATACCCTTCTTCGAGTGAACCTTCACTTTTCGAGAATTTCAAAAGCAAAAGCGGTTTCTCTCCCTCCTTTTGCCCTAAAATCGTCAATTTAAACCGTTTTGAGCGATTCAAAGTGCTACAGCCGCCCTTGATACCCTCTCTTTGATTTTCATAACCAAATCCCCAACACACGATATTTTTGGAGAATCAGACCCATTGCAATCCGACTTTTGGAAGAAAAATTTGATTTTGGAGGTCATTCTTGTGTTGTTTGGACTCGCTTTCACCTCAATCAACATTTACTCACCCTACTCGGTAAGTTAGTAACAACTTTTCTAGATTTCATTCACGTTTTTGTGAGT
Source organism: Gentiana macrophylla (assembly GCA_026214975.1). Taxonomy (NCBI): domain Eukaryota; kingdom Viridiplantae; phylum Streptophyta; class Magnoliopsida; order Gentianales; family Gentianaceae; genus Gentiana; species Gentiana macrophylla. The sequence goes on from CM047806.1 coordinate 125,509,470, forward strand.
TCGATCTTTGGGTCGGCTCGTTTTCTTGAATGTTACCTTAATTTTTTTTTTTCTCGGTTTTGGTGTTTTTTTCGCTCTGCTTTTGGTGATGTGGTGTTGTGATGGGTGATGAATGGATTGTTTGGTGATGGTTATGGTGGTGGTTGTGGTTTGGTTGTTTTGAAATCCCGCTTTGGATGTTAAGCGGGTATCTTTTGTGCACATTAGGATTGTTTGGTTTGGACTAGGCGTGGAAATGGTTCATAAGAAGGCAGTCGTGAAGAGGCATGGTAAAGAAGTGGCCCGGGAGGCGGGGAAAAAGCGTAAAGAGATTGACCCTACCTTAGTTGATCCTAACCGGGTGTGAGTATTCGTGAGCAACCCCCAGAGCCACCCAAACTAGGCGACCTTAAGAGATGAGCCAAACCGGAGTGCGAGGACGGATGATGATGTGCCTTTAGTACGGATGCCTAGAGTTCAGAGAGGTGGAGGTTCGTCTAGGGCTGAGGAGACTGTCGATGCTACCCGGGAAGAGGAACCGGTTGTACCTAGGGCAGCCCCTCCTAGAAAGAAATCTAAAACCGTTGCCCCGATGCCATTGCCTCGTCGATTCGTGAACCCTAGAGCCCATGAAGTTTATACTAAACATTACTTTTCGAGAAACATGTTGGTTGAGAGGGCTATTTTGGAGGCGAAGGTCGATCCGGGGTTCGTTAAGTTGCTTAAGGATAGGAAATGGGAAGCCTTGATGACAATCCCGACTACCCCGGTGAATAGCTCCTAGTTCGGGAATTTTATGCAAAGCTGTTCGGAAACCGACTTGGGGACAAAGGTAGTCGTGGTTCGAGGGTGGAAGTTCCTTTACACCGGAGGTGATTAATCAGAAATACAACTTAGCGGCTTTCGAGGGTCGGGATTATAAGGAGGAGATTGTGCATAGACAGAGTTTGGGACAGGATCCTTTGGAGGAGTTGAGATTGAGAGTTTGCCCGGATGTGGCTTGGACGTTGAGACCGGGAGGAGACCGGAAGGAGTTGGTTACCACGACCTGGACGGAGGATTGGAAGGTCCAGTGTCGATTCATTCAGAGTCGGTTGTTGCCTAAGAACAACTTGACACATTTTCATATAGGTGACCTGGGCATGTTGTATGCGTTGACATTTGGCTTGAATGTGAATGTGGGACAGGCATTGTATGACGAGATCTCGATCAATCAGAAGGTTTATACACGGAGCTTGATCGTCCCTCATTTGATCCTGATTTGTGCCTCGATGCCGGTGTGCCTGAGTTTGGGGCAGATCATAAGCCGAAGAACCCGAGGCCTTTACAAAGGGAAAAGAGTAAGCCCTCGGGACATTCTGAGCCGGAGGCACCCCAGGAGCCTGGTTCCTCGGCAACGCCTCGTGCATCCTCCCTTCCTCCTTTATCTCCCGCTGTCAGGATGCGGTTAAGCATGGCAAATAGTTTCCGGGAATGGCTCGGTGATATTCGGGATACACAGAACAACATTTTGACGATCCTACAGTGTATATGTGAAGGCCGGCAACCGTGGGATGACAGGATTTTCAATCCGAGCTCCGTTGATTATCTCTTTGCTGATGAGATTGAGCAGGTCATTGCGGATGTTCTACACGATTCTGAGTCATCTTCAGATGAGGAGCAGCCTGACTCGGCAGCTCGGGCTACGGCACCACCTTCTGGACCCTCCTCTGATCCTCCAGCTGATGATTCTGCGGCACCGAGCCAACCTTGATCTTATTTGTCTATTTTCACGTTGGTTATTTTGTATTGACATTTTTACTTATAAGGTTCATTGTAATTTTGATATTGCTACTATTTATTTTCGATGGATCATGTAAGCCATAAGGCGCGCGTACTTTCATTTCAACTGTGTTTCAACTTTCTGGATGTATTGTGTGCTCTCACTTTGCTTTATCTTCATTTTTGATATCTCTTTTCATGTTGGTATGACTCCCGTTTTCCCGAGATGGTTCCATGTTTGTCTAAGGCGTGCAGTGTATCTACATTGTGCAGTTACGCATTCTTGATATCATTATGAAGGCTCCGGCGACGACCAACGATTCGAGTTTCGATTTAAATCACCTAAGTCTTTTCCTTTTTCTTTTCGTTTTGCACAACATGAGGACATGTTGCTTTTTAAGTGTGGGGGGGGAATGTTTCGATATGTATCTACACATTTGCTTAATTCGTAATGTTTCTATGCAAATGAGCTAAAATTTTTGAAATTTTCCGACAATTGTGTTTTTGTTTTGTCGAGTAAGCGATTCGATTAAACGTATCATATATTTGGTAAGTTAGATGTTTCACGACGACTTTATTTTTCACGAGCCATAGTGAATGATGAGCTAATTTATAAAGTTATACCCTTTTGGATTAGTGGTTTTGATTTTCTCGTAAGTCATGTGCTTAGTGCTACGTATATATCGTGAGATTTATGATAGTTTGTATTTAGATCCAAGTATGATATCTTTGTGAATATCTAAGGTTTGAATGTGATAAGTAACACGTAACTTATTGTCAAATGAAAAAGTTGAAAAGTAAAATATGAAGAATTATTGGGTGTGTCGAAAGCTAGTCGATGATTTGAGTGAGGTAGGGTATACCACGTATGTCCTATACCACTATGATGACTAAAAGCTCACGACAATCGTAAGAAAGTCGCCTTATGATTGGAGTAAGGTAGGGTATTATCTCGAAATGTCCTATTACGCTATGACAGGCAAGAGCTCATTCGATGTGTGTTTTAAGTGAAAAGTTAAATCAAGCTGATTAAGTGTTATGAAATGTATATAAGACTAAGTTATAAATCTGCCTTATCCTGAGTAGAAGCCCGACAGATATGTTGTAGGGATTATCCTCACGAGTATGTCGAAAGGCCCTAGATATATTCGATCATTCTTTTCGGGATATATCACGTTTGTAGGGTGCATCTTGTGAGTGTCCTTTACTACTAGTCTACAAGGGGTATTAGCTAGTTTTGCTTTGAGTTTCTCGAGTTTGGATATAGTGGAAGTTTATTATGGCTATGCACACGCTGAGGTGAACTTCGATTTATTGGATATGTGTTATGCACGTTTAGATGCCTGTTCTTCTCTCGAGCCTAACTTTTGTTTTGTTTTGCTCGGGACGAGCAAAAGCTTAAGTGTGGGGAGTTGTTAAGGGTGAATTTATACGATTTATAACGCTATATTCTATGATATTTTTCCCGTATTTGTACTAAATTGCATAAGAAACGAGGGTTTAATGGATATATTGAGCAAATGAGATTTTAAATGAGTTAATCGCAAACTTGGTTAATTTTGGCGTTTTAATTGTGATTTTATGATTATTTGAGCATTATTACATTTTGCGATGTTTTTATGTGTTATAGATACATGTTTGAGGCTCAAAAGATGATCAAAGGTTGGTTAAGTTCGAGCTAATTGATGATAAAAGAGATAATGAAGAAGTGGGATAGAGATAGAAGAGATAAAGATCAATAAATCAAAATCGATCATATCAAAAGCGGCGTCGAGAATCTCCGTCCGGTGGGGGGGCGTCGATGTAATTGAGCAGCGTCGAGGATGTCATCTTTGATTCGAGGAAGTTTGGGCCGCTGGAGTGGACATTTGGATGGACGAAGCGTCTGGTCATGACTTCGCCCGATTCAAGTTTTATTGAAGAGTGGACGGGCGTTCAAGGTTTTCAGACGGGCGTCCGGTGGCCGACTTAGAGAACCGACTTTGAAATCTATATATAGTCGGTTGTTTTCTCCACAAAAGAGGATCATACACTCATTATTCAAAACCCTAAACCTAGGGGCGGCTTTAGGCTGCGTTTTCATCTTTTATTCCTATTTTTATGCTCTTAGTTTAGATTAAACACTAGTTACTTTTTATGCAATTATTTACGCAAATTTGAGTTCTTGAGGATGTTCGAGGCTAAAAGCTTCATCAAAGCGAGTATTGTGAAGCCGTCCAACAATTGTTGATTTCGTTTTTCTTGATTATCTTGTGAGTTTTTAATAAAGGTTGTTTCTTATTCATGCTTATTCAAGTTTAATTAGCTTTTATATCGGAAGATATGCATGTGTTGATTGTTTATTGTTGATGGAAGTCTTAATAAACCCTAGATCACCATGAATAAGAATAGTAATTCGAATCTATCATAACGGAAGTTAATAGGTCGATTCATTAGATTATAAACACAAAGTTTGCACCTTTGGTTAGAAAGCGCGTTAATCTTACATCGGAAGATAATAGATTGATAGATGAACTTTCTAAGGAATTAGGGTTCATGTTTAGGTAAGGTGAATCACAACTGAATAAAAGCGCAATATAATCGAGATAGGGAATCAATGCTTGTTGGATAGGTGGATCAATCCTCGTTTGCTCGTTATAAATTTGATTTAAATCCTTAAAAGCTTGAATTTGTCTAGTTAGTTTACTTTTATACGCACCTTAGATTAGTTAGTTTAAATTGGTTCATGAGCCCGTATCTTTCCTGGCTTTAGATCATCTCTTGTCGAGTTTTACGTTTGATTAAGTTTAATTTACGATGATTCGTTTAGTTTTATCCGCTATTTAGCTTAGTAATCGTGACATAGGTTAGTTAGATAAAAACTAGAAATCACAATCGTTTAGTTCCCGTAAGATCGACCCGGCATTAACCGCTATTACTACGATCCTTATACTTGAGGTTAACCGGATTATTACTTGTTTATTTTGTGTTGATAAAATCCGTGATCCGTGACAACCGCCACATAGTGTGACACTTATCTGTGTAAGTGGGTCAGTCTAACGTACGCATTCTCTAATACACGTCCACGTACAGTCCAAGTGTCTCTACACTTCGATAGAGCGAGATCTATCTCGCGCCTTAAAGGCAGAAGACATCTAATACGTGCTAGCTTGTTCATACTATCAATGCCTGTTTGATAGTACGTCACTAGAGACATTTAAGTATCAAACTTATTAAAGTGATTAGAGATCTCATCAACCATAATCGCCTATCATGGTTTCTCTATCACGATTTAATACTAAGGGCGTTATCATATAACAATTCATAATTGGTTCTTTAAAAGAAACAGATATATGACAATGAAAAGCCATTTTAATATATGTATAAACATAAAGAAATAGTAGAAATGATCCGACCGGTCGGATCCGGTCCAACCCGATTGGGTTTAGGACACTATTCAACACGTGTTTCAACCGACCTATCTATCCAATGTAGTTTAATGACATCCACGGTGCCAACTCTTAATTTAGTGATTAGATTGAACAACACGATCTAACCACCCTATGTGAAGCTTATCGACTCTCCCTTTAGAAAGCAGATTATCCTAACATTATTAAGATTTAGAGTTGCTCGAACAATGATGACAAATCTCTATATTGGAAACGGACCTAAAAACTAGGTCGAATCTATTTAAGCGATCCTAAAACCCCTTATCCCACATCTCACCGCAAAATGCATCTATAAGTTCAATGTGTGTGATAGTGAATTAGGTGATCAATCTAATTCAAAGATGTTAAAATAAGTTTTAGGGCGTGGATTAATCGTTTAAACATTAATTACGAACTACACAAATCCCTATTTCATCCCCCTTAGGGTTTTCACTCGCTTTCACATAATTCGACTACACATGAAATTAGCTACTCATGATTATGCTAATGACGGAATAAAGAAAGGAAAACATGCGTAAGAAATAAAAAAGGAAATAATTCATTACCATAAAATAGCGAAAATCTGATCCACAATGTATGACGAAATAATTGCACCAAAAGTTGAATCTTTTGTTCTTGAAAAGGAAATCTAAGCTATAACAAGTGTGTAGAATCGAAGGATGTTATCTAGGGGATCAAATGATAAAAGGATGTTTAATCTACACTAATTTCTCACCAAGATCTCCTAAGAAAAGTCTAAAGTCGGCCAAAGATGATCAGGGGCTGAATGAGTTGCATATTTATAGTGTAGGGTAAAAATCTGCTTCTATCGGTCTCAAACGGCAGTTTGCATCCTTGCAAACGCTAGTTTGCCTGGAAATCTTGATGATATTAGGGTTTCGTCTTCAGCGAACTGGTGTTTGTCTTGCCTTGAACGCCAGTTCATGGATCGTGCCTTGAGGGACAAACGCCAGTTTGAGGTACTTGGACACTCGTTTGTCTTGTATGAGCTTCCTTGAGTCGGGTTTGAACTCATCCAAACGCTAGTTTGGGGTAGTTTGGGACTTTCGGTTGTCTAAAACTCTAACTTTCGGATTTGATGCCAACTCTGTGAACGCTTGATTTGCATTGGCCAAACGCCAATTTGAGGTGGGCTTGAGTCAACGCGCCGGTTTAGGTAGGGCAAACGCTAGTTTGCCTTGATTTCACTCCAAACTTGACTTTTCCTCACTTTCATGCTACTTTCGTGCCACGAACCCGTTTCTCATCCCAAAAACATCGCCTTCCGGGTCCTCGAGTCACCTAAGTCCTGCAATAACATATACGAACAAACACCATGCGTAATTCCGCAAGACAAAAGTGCTCGAAAAAGAGTTAAATATCGTTAAAAAGACGGAGTTTACTATCGATGTGACAGTTTAACTCCCCGTGCGTATAACTCTCGATAATACTCTTGAAAAGGCCTAAATCTACCCAAAACATGCCAATAAAGTGATAAACGGGGGTTAAACTGCGCACCAAAGTACAGTAAAGTTGGCTCCCATCAGAAGGCAACTTTACAGGGTACAGTGACATTATCTACTACTGAAGCAGAATAAATGGCACTGACAGAAGCAGCAAAGGAAGCAATCTGGTTGAAAGGGCTAGTCAATGATCCGAGTCTGCATCAAGATCAAGCCAAGGTGTATTGTGCAGTCTTAGTGCAATATGTTTGGCTAAATAACAGATTCATCATGAGAGAACCAAGCACGTTGATGTAAGATACCATTTTATGAGGAATGAGAGGAGGGTCAAAGTGGAGAAGATCACCACTGATGTGAATCATGCTGATATGTTCACTAAACCAGTTCCAAGGGGCAACTTTCAGTTGTGTCTGGACTTGCTAAATATCCAAAGCTTGTATCTGGGAATACTCTGCTGAAAGTGGGGGTCTGCTGAGGTATTCAAATATGAAGACAAACAGGAAATATGGCACTTGGTTGTGCATCTGGTCAGTTTGCATGAAGTTGAAATCAAGTAGGAGATTTGTAATGGTGACTTACACTATGCTACTGAGTTTAATACTCAGTAGAGTCTATGTGGAAAATGTGGTGGTCCGCAGGGCATAAAGGTGCCGGTGAATCGGTGTTCAACAAGGGCGGATCGGCGAGGGTTGATCAACTCGCGATGTTTGGGCTCTTGATGAATAGTCTGTTGAGATTGGTTGTCGACGATACTTAGGGAACACGTCTGCATGGTTTTCCGATTTGGATAAGGTTATACGGGGTATTTCGGTCATTTATGCGGTTTGGTGTTTAGTCGGTTAGAGTTGGATTCCCAAGGCTATAAATACCATCCGTAATACATGTAATTGTAACTTTCTCGTGATAATAAAATATCCTCGTTTGTCCGTGGAGTAGTCGGCACATTGCCGGAAACCACGTTAAATCTGTGTTCTTCTTGTTTCTGTGTTTGTTTACTTGTTAAGTCTTTATCTTTACTCACAATCACCATCACTTCTTGATCGATCCGTCATAACACTTATTACCCTCAATTGGCAGCCTTAATTGGCAGGTTAATCAAGTAGACAAATGCAATGCCTTTCTAAATGGGCCATTACAACTAATTGTGTACATGGCTCAACCTCGGGGCTTTGTTCGTCCTCAGAAACCTAATCATGTTTGTAAACTTAAAAAGACATTATATGGACTCAAACAAGCTCCTAGAGCTTGGTTTGAAGCCTTAAGGAGGCATATGGTTACATAGGTGTCCAATTAGACCAAATCCGATAACTCTCTATTTGTGTTCAAGAAGGGTAGTTTACTGCTCGATGTACTTGTTTATGTAGATGACATCTTCGTGAATGGAAACATCAACAACTTAATTCAAAGTTTATCTAATGACCTAAATTCCATCTTTTCCAAGATCTTTGACTTATATCTTATTTCTTGGGGATAAAAGCTCACGGGCACCACCCGTACATAATTAACTACCAAGAAGAAGCGCGGTTGAGCAACCTAAAGCCTTGCCCCACACTCATGGTCACATGGAAGTCACTCACTCCTACACAAGGCACTCCGATGCATAATCTAAAACTCTACAAAAGTAATATGAGGTCTAATTCTTTTACACTAGCTAGGCCAAATACAAACTACTTCATAAAGTGCAGGCAAGCCTTGAAAGCGAATACTCTTCTAATACATCAAAGACACTCTTCATCATGGGTTACACTTTTAACCTAGTAACTCCTTGACTATAAATGATTTATCTAATCTCGACGGGATTCAAGTCATTTTGACAAGAAGCCTATTGGTGTTGTTGTGCTTATACGGGTGATTGCTTGGTCTATTGGAGTTCTAAGAAGCCAAATGTTGTGGCTAGGTTCAACGTTGAGTCATAATATCGTTTCTTAGCTCATTTAGTTGTTGAATTACAATGGCTACAGGCCACGGTGGCAAGGATCAAAGAGCTCGGACCTCCTACAACATGGTGTGATAACACAAGAGTAACGCCCTTTGCTAAAAATTCAATCTTCCATGTTATGACCAAACATATATAAGTTGAGTGCAAATTGCCCACCACATTCGAGTCCTAGTGCCAAATGGTTGATTTCGATTCAATACATTCCGTCTGGAGACCAAATAATAGACAATATCACTAAGTCTCTCAATAAATCTGTGGTTTCAATCCCATCTAGTTTGAAAGGGACGTTAGAGTATGATGACATGACATATGACATGGTTGCTGATCAGATATTGTACTCATCCATGCTCATGACATGTGTATGCCCTAGATTTGAACACTTGACGCCGTGAGTATCACACAAAGATCACAACTTACACTTCCATCTCCTATAAAATAAATAATTATAGAAAGAAAGAAACAATGAATCTTGTCATAGCTATATAAAATTTCTTTAGGCTATGCATTTGGGCTATGATTATAAATTCTATCATATTACATTGAACAAGAAAATTTTCTCCCAAAAATCTGGATCCAACTTTTTCCTATCTCTTTCATGATTAATTTAATTTATCTTTAAACCATTTCCCATGTTATAAGATCATCTAAACTAAGGCATTGTTATTGAAAATGCAGTAAAACTCGAGGATTCCTACGTTTGTCGATGTCGCAAATAATATAATACTTGCTTTAAATAAAATGGCAGCGGAACCAATTGTTCAAAAAAAAGAAAAAAATCCGATTCTTTCAAAATTTAAATATGATTATCCTTCTATTATAAAAAAAAAAACATTTTGTTGATTACAATGTTGTAGTAAACTTGTTCAGACCAAGGTATAATAACAGTTCTATCAATGTAATATTATTTCAGATTTTCGAGCTCGTGATATTATTTGTATAAACTAATTTTTATTAACATAGATCCAATAAATTCTCTTTTCATAATAATTCCTTTTTTAATAGTTAATTGTCAATTAAAACACAATATATGAAAAAAATGTAAAAAAAAGGCGTAAGAAAAGATGTTTGTTAAAAAGGCTCGAAAGTGAAAGTGAAAGTGAAAGTGAATTTGACAGTGAATTTCGCTTGGTTTTGTGCTGAAAATCAAGCGAAATTTACTTTCACTTTCTGTCCTTTTTTACAAACATTTTTTCTTATGTCCTTTTTGTCTGACATCTTCCATAGTGTGTTCTTTTCGACAAAAAACTCTTTTTTTAATCACGAGCATGAGTATTTAGAACTTGTATATAAGATGAGATTCAAAGAAGTTTTAAAAACTCAGGGGTGATTTAATTTGAGTTTTGCATGGAGTTTATCGAGTTTAATAAGATTAGAAACTTAATTTAAAAACATTATAAATTATCACATGATAATAAAAAAAAAGTTTCATATTGAACTGTTATTCTATGATAAAACTATTAAAGTTACAGAAAATATCTCCTTGTTTATCGAACAATACTTTCAATATAATGCTTTTGATAAACAACAACATAACAAAAGAATTTATTCAATGAAATTAAGATATATCAAGAAAAATTTAGAATTTGATGTAATAAATAAATAGACTTCAAGCATAACCAAGCTGAGTATTTCATTGCAGCCATTGCTTATGTGTGAGTCGTAATGTTCGAAAGTCAAATAGAGTTTGAGTTGATTTAAGTCGTTTTAGTCGAATCTTGGCTCAATCGATCTCGAGTTACTTACAAGTAATCCAACTGAAATTCATTTTTAATGAGTTCTAGCCGGTGGATAAAAAAGATATATAATAAAAGCTTATAAGATGATTGTCAGCATATCCTCAACGTAGCTTCACACACTGGAAAAGTAGAAGAAAAATATATTGGTGTAAGGTTGAAGAATAATCTTAACTTAGATTAAGTAATTTATGTCGATCGAGGATGATGGACCTAATGGTTTGTTTATTTGGATAAAATAGAATGGAATGTAATGTGTTTTTTTTTTTTTTTATTACATTCCATTTATTGTAAATGATTGTAAGGTCATAGTCTCTCTCTAACGGAATGGAAAATATTCATTTTATTCAATCCGAAAATGAATGGAATAAGATGAATGAAAATTGATAATATATGCCAATCCTGCCACCCCCACATCACCTCACTCGACCACCCACACTACCATGTGCCCACATCCTACCCCACCCTCATGCACACTCTACCACACCCCAGTCCCCACCCCTCCTCACCTAATCACTACCTTAGAATGTGCCCTTTTCCTCAATCTACGTACATTTCACCCTATCATATGCTCCACCCTACCCTATTGCTGTACTTACCCCACTCTACCTTATCCCACCTTATCATAGAGTGAAAGTAATAGGATTGGGTGGTTAGGGTAAATAAGGGTGAAGGTAAAGTGATCAGGATAAGTAGGGTTAGTGGTACAAATCATGATGTTCAATTGGTGGTTGGGCAGAGTAAGAAGTGAAGTGGGGCCGAGGGTAAGAACAGTGGGAGGGTGGTAAAGGTAGAGATAATGATGGTAAGGAAAGGGTAGGTGATTAGGTTAATTAAGTAGGATAAAGTTAGGATAGGGTGGATTAGAGTGTTCGAGTAGGTAAGAAAGCTGTTTTGTAGCGGCAAAGAGTCTTACGAGGCTTTTTTTTCACAACACACTACATCGAACAAGTAACAATCAAAACATTGTTATTATTCTGACAAGATCTGAGTATTTTTAGGCGTTTTCTTGATTCAATACTCACATGAAAAATCACAGTACATATTTGATTTTCTAACGAAAATTTGGCTGCCATTCTCTTTCAAACTCTCTCTAAAACTATATCAGAATCATAACGCGTCGGTAAACAAATAAAATGATCGAAATTTGGAACAAAGAAAAGAAGCAATGCAATAAGATCTTTTTGGTAAAGTGAACTTGCATTCTTCTACGGTGTCGTGGGTGTATTGAAATTTCATAAACCAAACCGTACCATAACGAAAAAGCATAAAATATTATTTTCCGATATCTGAAGTTCATCCAACCTTGACAAAACAAATTATAGTTCAATTATACATAAAATTCTAACATCTCCATTATTGTTGATCCATTATCCATAAACTTCTTTTTAATGTTCCAATATTTAATAGAATTTAAAAATAAAAATAAAAAAACAAAAAAAAAACACACACACACACTTTGATTCGCATACAAATCATAGGCAATACACTTTTACAGTCTTATACTATTATCTAGGATTGGCGGGAATTAGTGAACAGTTTTCCCGCCATATCGGACGGTGCGGATGGAGGTTCCACCGGTCAATCCTTTTGCGTGTTTGATAGCAACTAAAATTTTTCCTGTGTAATTAAGTTTTATTATTATAATCAATAATGATGAAGGTATCTAACTAAATACATAATACACATCCGTAATGAATATATTATCACTATATTATATGCTTGTAAAGCATAAAATTAGGTAAGTACGCCTCGTGAAAAGAAATTTAGAAAGTATGTTTCGGTGGCATTTACGTAGGTTTACGTAGCATCCACACAAATTTCAAATATTTTTATGGATTTTCGATAAGCTTCATTTTTTCTTCATCCCATAAAAACTCACTCAAAACTAACGTAAATGTCGCTGATTTTATCAATTATACAAGGGCCTTAACACTGGATCGCTGAATATTGCAGCTAACTATACAAAAAAAAAAAAGAAAAAAAAAAAGAGGGCAACGTATACGTTACTAATATGGGTTTTGGGGGGGTTTTGAAAAAAATGAAGCTATCAAAAATCTATGAAAATATTTGAAATTCACGTGATATGCTACATAAACCCATGTAAATGTCACCGGAACTTACTTTCAAAATTTCGTTTTACAACACATACTTATCAAATGTTATGCTTTTACACAAGTTAACCTATTGAAGTATTTGTGTGGTATACCCACATGCACATAATTAACCGATAAACAAATCTAGACCACACAATTTAAATTCAGTTTAAATATAAAAGATCCATAATTTGCTACGTGGATGCACTCCGCATATTGCGGGTGCACCCAATAACTTCCCGTTACCCTATTTTATTTTTTGACAATTTTTTTTGAATGCTTACCCATAGTGATGTCACGTGCATGACAGCTTGTCTTCATCGTATTTGATCTTTGATATTTTTTCACTTTACTTGGAAAACCCGCCAATTCCCATTTTTTTTTTTTTTTTTTTTTAATTTTATTCGATTCAAAGCAAAAATCAGGCGCGAATAATACAATGATAATTACTTCAAATTTTACGCAGGGTCCTACAACAATCAAAGAAAAGGAAACAGCTGCAAAAACGACATCCTTTTAGTACTTTGTTCTAATTTTAATTTTATACATATTACATTACTACCTTCTAGGGCTGAGTAAAATAACCAGTAAACCATTCCAAATCGTAAGTCGATATAAATCAATTCAAATTAACCAAACCAATAACAAACCAAATGAATTGGTTTGGTTTGGAACCAAACCGAATTGCATTGGATTGGTTTCGAATATTTTTAATTATTCTCAATCCAATCAAAATCAAACCAAACCAAATTTTTGTATACATTAATTATATATATTATACTCATTACCCAACCAACCCAATATAACTTTTTTTTTTTCAATATAACCATTATATAACAATCTTAGACTCTCGACCCACTTAACCCAATTGCAGAGTTTAGTTCAGCCTTTTGCGCTTTTGATGTAAATATGTAATCAGTAAATGCATGTATGTAAGTATGCAACTATGGATGATTGATCGTAGCTGAATTATATTGCAATGTGTTGCTACTTGCTAGTTGTTTTAAGTTTTTTTTTTATCATTTTGGTTTGTAATTTATTTTAGTTTGGATATAGCTATTTAGAGTTTATGTATAAAATGTTGGTTTTGTCATGTTTTTCTATATTTAAAGATTAGGCTTGTTAAACAGAAACCAATTCGAACCAAACCATTCGGTTGACTTCGTTTTGGTTTGGTTTGGTTTGGGGAATGAATTATGACATCCCAAACCGACCCGAATCTTTCAAAACCAACTCAAACCAATCCAAGCTCCGCCCTCTATTGTATTTGTAGCATGTAATTGAAGTGTAATGTTCGATTTTTCAGAATTTGAAAGTGGATATTCGTTTTCAAAAAATCAAGCCTTATTTATGAAGTTTGACATTACGAAGTCAAACCTCGTGTGTAGTGTTCGATTTTTCAGGATAACTTTTCAAACTTTACATAGAAGTTACACCTACATCATGATTTTTAAATACATTATGTATATGCATTATTGTTATTTAGGATTGACACCCCCGTGTCACGGACTATTAGTGTTTGGTAGTTTAAGAACTTATTTTGAAAGATTTGAAAATCAATGGCGTCTTTGTTCGGAATAAAGGATCTATTGTGGTATATTTTAATATCTTTGTTTTCACAATTCATTTAGATGGACAGGATGCTAAAAGGGTTTAGCATGAATCATATCAAGAAATAATTGTTTTCCACTACTCTTGCAACAAGTCTTTGTAAAGACGCTTGTCCTAAAACAAAGGCGAAAGATAGTACTTATGGAAATGTGCCTTATGTCACTGCTATATGATCCATCATAAATGCTATTTATGTTGTGGGTTAGACCATATGTTTCCTACTCCTTGAGGATCACGCGTGAGTATTTAAAGGATTCTGGTGACAGTCAAGAAACATCCTTAATGTTGTAATGACGTGTTCTTAGTTCGTTGAAACTTAGAACTGGATATACGTGGATGTACAGGTGCAAACATGAGTCTTATGAAGACAATGTGAATCACAATATGAGATTATGATCACTTTAATTAGCAGTGTAGTGAGCTGGAAATGCTTTCAGCAATGAATCATCGTAGATTCTTCAACCGAGACTGAAAACACTGTAGACTCATAGGGGAAAAGTAAGCAGTATGTAGATCAAGGAGATTCATCATTGAACCAGGTATGGTTCTTCCTCATACCTATATGTTGATATATTAGTGGATTTATTGCTCATGCAAGGATCCGAGGTCTCATGAAGGATATATACGTGTTGATACATTACCATTTGATTAGATCATTTGAAAGTATCATATAGGAGGATATCCTTCTAGTTTGTTCTATTTTAACACCAAGTGTTTTAGTAAAGAGTTTTACTATCTCATTTATAGAGTTTTGCAAAGATGTAAAATCGAATGTTATGTCTCAGTACATTAGTTTGTAAGAGAGAAATCGATACATTGAATCAAACACCACAATACAGTTCAAAGATAATATTGTCACTACATCACCCACACTCTTTTATCATACAGTTATATATGTCCTTCCTTGGAGCCCAAACGCTTTTAGTGATACCATATACTACATCTATATTAACCAAGGGCGGATGTATGTTAAGACATAGGGGGGCTAAGCCCACCCAAAAAAAAAATTACACTAATAAATCTACGTAGTCCAGTTCGATTCATAAAATATTCTTAATCCAGCCACCCGACGAATTCGATATAGTCCATTAGCCCACCCCAAGTGAACATCCTGGCTCCGCCCTTTATATTAACATTTAACTTGGCTGTAATGTTTGACTTTTCAGTTGTCAAATGTACATACATATTTGAACTCATGAAAGTCGGACTTATCTGTGTAGGTTCGACTCTACAAAGATCATCTAAGATGCATGGATAAATATATTTTTGTTTTACCCGTGCAGGCCATCTTTGGGTGTCTTGAGGCTCAAGCCAAGTTATAAAAATGGGCCTTTTGAAAAAGACAAACGGTTTATAAAATATATGTCACGTGATTAAACTAATAAACTTATTGGAACAATAAAAATCCGGGACTTAAATTTTAAACAATTTTCAAATGCCCTATGCCATTGCCTTGTTGGCTTATACACAGGGACGAGTCTGCCCGGCGCAAGCACGTAGTATTTAAAACCCGAGATTCTTAAGTTTTTAAAGAGAGATTCTGACGTAGACTCCCTATTAGAACGGACCGTCTGATGACTATTATATATACAAACAAACAAAACTGCTTTATCTTTTTTTATACGTAGCAATTATCCGACGGCAAACCAATAGTAAAACCCTTCACCATAATTTTCCGTTTTTAAATACAAAACCAATACATCAAAGTATGTCAAAAATCAAAGGAAGTGGAGCAAGTAGTCATGCACGTGGCTTTACCCTATTTACCAATTTTTTTTACCGACATGAATGTCATGCACGGCACCTCCATTGAATTTAGGTGCTACTTGTCAGTCAAGGTAATTTGGGGAGATTATTATACGGTGTCTAAATTTATAAAGATTTAATCGGTAAATAAATCCGGATCACACAATTTGAATTCAGTTATAAAACAGACGTTGTAGATTATGTAACATCATTTAACTTCACTTGTAGGGGGAGTTATTGTGTGGTGAGGAAATTTAAGGGTGAAGTGACGGGTGAAACGATCAGAACCACACAGTTTAAATACAGAATAAAACTGTGTGGGGTGGAGACTGCCACAAGGTGTCTCCGCAC
Organism: Gentiana macrophylla; assembly: GCA_026214975.1. NCBI lineage: Eukaryota > Viridiplantae > Streptophyta > Magnoliopsida > Gentianales > Gentianaceae > Gentiana > Gentiana macrophylla. Next base: position 125,525,556 of record CM047806.1, read on the forward strand.
CGTGTGGAAACACCACACAATAATCTCCCCACTTGTGGAGGGTGAATGTAAAATCTTCCCCTAAGCGGGGGTTTATTAACGGAGCTATTATTTATACAATATCGAATTTATCAGTCATAACACTTATTATGGATCACACAAAATCGATTTTTCGAAAATCGATTTGGTGTCAAACTCGACTTCCCATCCGAGCAAGTCTTATTAAGTGACAGAGTCGAATCATCTTGCAAGTGCAAGTGGTTTTAGATATTAATAGCAAACCGATGTACTTTTGGGGAAAAAAAAAAAAAACACTACGGCTAGATCATCTTTATATTATGGGGATCTCGATCCCCGACAGTGCAAGGTGCATAGCTCCCCGACGATGCATCGAAGCGGTGTGTCGCGATCCAAACGACGCCGTCGTCTTATTTTTTTTTTACATCGCATCGAGGCGGCGTCGTTTGGATCGAAACGACACCGTTTCGATGCACTGTCGGGGAAGCTGTGCACCTTGCACCGTCGGGGATCGAGATCCATATTATGGACGTGTGGTTAGATACTTACACTTTAGAGACCAATTGAATCTCACTTGAGAGGATCCTGATTCCTTCCCATAATGTATTTTGAGAAGTTACTTTCGGTTTCTTTTTATTTTTTTATTTTAGTTTCAGAGGGCAAATTCAGAATGGTGTACCGGTACAATTTTCAAGGTTCAGATAAAGACTCCTTCATTACTTACTCTACCCTGTTTCTAGGGGTGAACATGGTCCGGTTTGACCGGTTTTTTTCGTCTATAAAACCAAACCATTTTATACGGTTTCTAAATTTTCAACCCAAAGTTAAACGGTTTTTAGGCTAAAACCATTTGTTCGATCGGTTTGGTTTGACAGTTACGGTTATTCACGGTTTTCATGACAAAAAAATTTATCGATTGGAAATCAAAACTTATACAAAAAAAAACATATGGTAATATATACATTACATCAATACTACTATGTGATTTTAGCCGAAGAGATGATATAACAAATTATCTATATTGAACTAATTCATACGAATGTTAATATTAGATCCCAAAATCAACCACCTCCTCAACCCTCATCAATCATCCCAATTAACAAATGTGACACCTACCACCGAATTTTCTAACTAGGTTTAATCAAGATAATAACTGGTCGTATTTTACTCATTTTAATTCACCAATTAAAATTTAACACCGACACATTATTAATATTGAACTAACACCTTTCTAGAAAAAACTATCACCTACAACATTGAATAATTAACTTAGATAAATAACAGCATGTTTAAGACAAAATAGTATTTGAGCGAGATCATAAGAAAAATATGGACATATTATTTTTCGTAAGTGAGTGAGAGAAGTGAAATCTAACTAATTTTTTGCACATGTTAGAAAAACAATGATAAGTTATCTCAAATATTAGTGTTGAGAAAGCAAAGAGAACAAAGAGTTAGAGAATACGAGTCATTAATTGATTTGTGTTGTGTTGTTCTTTTATAATATCGATTTATTGAAGTAAGGTGGGTGGGACTTGAAAGTTGAAACAAGTTGAATGTTTAAGATATGAAATTAATGATGGATAATTAATATATTGCAAATATGGAATTTAAATGAAATGAGTTGGAGTGAATTTAGCAAAGTGATAATATAAATCTTTTATAGAAGGCATCCGGTTTGGTCTTGTTTCAAATGGTTTTTAATTTTTCAAATTGAAACCAAATTGTATTAAACGGTTTGGTTTTTAGTTGTAAGAAAACCGACCAAAATACTATGGCTTACGCTTTTCCGGTTTGGTTCAATTTGGTCCGGTCGATTGGTTTGGTTTTTAAATTTTTTGTTCATCCCTACCTGTTTCTATTCAATTGTGGAGTTGATAAATAAATTTAAAAAAAAAATAATCAATTTTGTCCAGAAACCCAAACAATGAAACAACTAATTTTCCCTTCAAAAAAGAAAAGAAACAACTAATATGAATCATAGTCTGATTCATTTTTCTTATTTAAAATATGTCTTTTTATTAAAACGGAAACGAAAGAATTTTATTAAAAACGAACAAACAACAAACAAATTACACCGGACCAAAGCCAGACAATAGTCAGAAATATTCCGGATCACTACCGGCATAAAGCCGGAACCCTACGAGCAACGAAAGGGAAAAACAACAGACATGGGAGCACCCATCTCCACCAAATTCAGCCTCATGATTGAGGACATAAAATATATCTTTGTTAAAAATATGAAATAAATTCTATAATGTTTTGATTGGAGGGATTTCATAATCAATATTGATAAAGTTTCCTATCTGGACTCAACCAATTGAGTAACAAAAATCTTACAACAAAGATATGTTTGGCTTAATAAAGTAAAACTTTATTATAAGCGACGTTTGTAACAAATTATTAGATTTATTTCAGGTTTTGAGACAATGAAAGATATTAATTGTGAGAATATGACATCAATTATGGAGAAATTGACTATAACGGTTGTCTTTACTAATTTAATTTTTTTTTTTTTTTTTTTTGAGAAGGATAATTTATTTTGTTGAAGGGGCGACTTAACAATTTTTTTTTTGTTTAAAATAAAAATATACGGGTATTGCTACAACCACAACCATTTAAAAACGTTGTATGCTGCTCTTAATTAAATGGGTCCGCATACCACGTTAAATATAATAAAACTCTAAATTTTACGGACCGCATGAAAAAAAGTTTACCTTAAAAAAAAATTATGGGTTATGCTGAACAAAATTTCTGTTCAAAAAAAAAATTATGGACCCGCCACCGCTAGTAGGTCGGTGGAGGAGTGGCGCCTAGACGGCACCCAAGTTGTTGTTGTTGTTTTTTTTTCTGTTTTTTTTAACACTACTATAAGGTCTGTTGGCTGCCGGTGCTCTCAGGTGGTCGGAATGCTTGCTCGGTAGCCGGCCGGTTGTCAATGCTCTGGTGTGGTGGTTGGAAGAAGTCGGGCTGCGGGTTGGGGGTTTCGAATAATGCTGCCGGGCTGCTACATCTAGCTTTTTTTCTTTTTGATGTAAACATTTACATCATAAAACAAACATTATATACTGAGCCCTAAACCCCTAGCCTGCCTAGACCCCGCCCAAGACCCAACAAGCCTAGACCGGGCTGCCTAAGGTGTAATCGAATCGGTTGGTGGCCTCCTAGCCTGTTTTATAGAACACAGATCTAGACACGAGTCAGATCTAAAAAAATTATAATATGGCAATCACTGAGGTTGTTAATCCGAAGCTTTCGGGTTCGAGTCCCATTGGGGACAAAGGGTGTGCGTGTGTTTTTTTCGTATCCGTAAAAAATATATACGTATATATTACACAATGAGGGGTGAATTGGCAAATTCAGGGATTATAATTTTGCATTAAGAACGAATGAAAAACATTGCCAAAGGCAATCATTAACAAAAGTACAAAAAAACAAAAAAAAAGAAGCATTTGTGAGGTACCAAAAACAGTATATAGCTTAAGCTTTACATCATCCATGTTTAAGGCAGCCATTATTACAACAAAATAACATTTGAAGATAAAAGTAACAGAAAGGATGGTTTTACCTTTCACCGGAGCCATGGCGGTGGGTGGGGCCTACTAGAGTGAACCGCCATATCCGCCGCCACCAGGAGTATATATCTGAAGGATTTCACCAGCCTGTACTTGAATTGTGTTTTTCCCTCCAAGAAATACGGTCCGTTTATCTTTGGTAACAAGGAAATTAGCTCCCCTCGCACCATCTTTTCCGCCATTCAATCCTCTCGGAGCATGGACACGCCTTTCAGAAAGGATACTAACTATAACGGGACGTTTGAATTCAATCTCCCTGATAAGTCCATCGCCGCCTCTATGCAGCCCAGCACCACCGCTGTTTTCTCTCAATCCGAATCTATGTAGCAAAACCGGATACCTCTGCTCGAAAATCTCTGGATCAGTCATACGTGTGTTCGTCATATGGCATTGGACACCACTAGTACCGTCCCATGAAGGACCACCTCCACTTCCACCTCCAATCGTTTCATAATACCCGAAAGTTTCGTCCCCAAAGGTTAGATTGTTCATGCAACCTTGAGAACAAGCACAAGCTTGAAAAGCTGTAAGAATGACATCAGTTACTCTTTGGGATGTAAGAACATTACCACCCACAACTGCAGCTTTATCACTAGGAGAGAGAAACGAACCGTTCGGTATATGTATTTTCACAGGAGCTAAGCACCCTTGGTTTAACGGGATATCGACGTTTACTAAGCACCGTAAGCAGTAAATCACTGCAGCAGCAGTTACTGCTTCAGGTGCATTCCAATTACCGTAAACTTCAGGGCTTGTCCCTGAAAAATCAAACAATGCTTCGCCTTTTTGTTTGTCGATAGTGAGTTTCAAGTGTATAGAAGATCCATCATCCATGAAATCTTCTTCTTCAACGCTCACAGAATGTTCGTCTGTGGATGATGATGACGACATTGATGACGCAACAGATTTCAGCATTTCTCTTACTGCTCCTTCTGCATTCTTCTGTACAAAAGTCATGTATGCTTGGACAACGGTTAAACCATACTGGTCTATTAGTTCCTTGATTAGACATATTCCTCTTTGGTTGGCGGCTACTTGGGCATGAAGATCAGACAGATTATCTTGCAGTCTACGAGTGCCCGGGATTTTATAGGCTGAATCATGATCAGAGCTTGGAAACTGGAGAAGTCTGGTGATTCCTTCTTCCTGAAATGTCGCGTTCTCCACAAGCTTGAATGCTTTTATTGCAGCACCTTCCTCCCATATAGCCTTGGAAAAGGCGGCATACTTCGGGAGTAATACCTCCGATTTCGGCATGGTGTCCTCTACTTGCAACAAAGAAAACCAACTTTCCGTTGTAAAAGGCGGTGTGATTACGGTAATGTCAGGCAAGTGGCTACCACCAGCACTAGGATGGTTTGTGACCAAAACATCCCCTTCATTCAGGTTTTTACCCCAGTAGTTCAACTGCCAACGAACACTGCTAGACATCGCTCCCAAGTGGACAGGCACGTGTGGGGCATTCGCTACAAGGCCTCCGTCAGGGCCAAAAACTGCACAAGAGAAATCTAGTCGTTCTCTTATATTTGTTGAGATGGATGTTCTCTGCAGGGTACGCCCCATTTGTTCAGCTATGCCCATAAACCTGTTGTTGAAGATGGACAACTGTACAACATCTGCCACTTTTCCAGAAACTTCCACTTTTCTAGAGTTGATCCAACCGTGATTTTGATGTTTCCATACTTTGTAATCTCTGCCTTGCAATTGGGCTCCACAATCACCGTGCTATTACCGTTCATTATAATGGAGGGACCTGGTATGACATGACCATAGCCTAGACTGTCAAGCTTAAACAGAGGTGTATCCATCCATCCACCACTGAAATAAACCTTGTAGTGCCCTTCTAATCTAGGGGCATCTGAAGTAGCAGTTGTGAGGGGCCGTGGCTTTAATATATTGGTAATCCCAACTCCGCGAACTCTTACATCACATATGAGGATATTCCTGTTCTGGAGTTTAAACCCGTATTCTCGTTGGAACAACTTAACAAACTCGACGGCATAATCCCCTCTTGATCCATCTTCGTTAATGGGGGACTGTACCATGATTGCTGTATCCGTTCCCTCATACCTTAGATTCAGATACTCTTCGGCTTTAATACTTTCTTGTCTAAACCCTTGCTCTTGCAATTTCTGCTTTACCAGTTTCAACAGGTTAGCTATCCTCTGAGAGGCCTCAATCAAAGAATCAGGATCATAAACTGCAGCATATGGCTCTTGTGCTTCCTCTATAACATCTGCCAACCCCATTCCATATGCACTCAAAATCCCACAGAATCTATGAATAAGTACCTCCTTCATACCTAATGATCTAGCAATGGCACATGCATGTTGAGGTCCAGCACCACCAAAACAAGCAAGTGCATGGTTGCTCGTCTCGTGACCTTTCATCTCAGTCAATTGCCGTATTGGGCGGCACATAGTTTCATTGGCAACATTCACAAATCCCTGAGCAATTTCTTCAACAGTCATGTTTTTAGCTGAGGGATCCTGATTCTTCCGGTAAGAGTTAATCTCTTCAGCAAGTTTCTCAAACTCATCTCTAGTTGCATCAATATCCAAAGGCTGATCCTCGTTCGGACCGAAAATCGACGGGAAAAAGTCAGGAATCACGAACCCGAGTACAAGATTAGCATCAGTGACTGACAGCTCTCCACCTTTCCTATAACAAACTGGTCCAGGATGAGCACCAACAGATTCTGGCCCAACCCTGAAAGCTCCAAATTGAAATTTCAACTTTGAACCTCCACCAGCAGCAACTGTATTAATATCAAGCTGAGGTGCTTGGATAATTGCACCAGCAATTTGAGTCTCTATAACTTGTTCATAACTACCTGCATATCTACTCACATCTGTGGATGTACCCCCCATATCAAAACCAATCAAGGGCTTACTCGTTTCGAGTCCATAAAGAGTCTGCGAGTAACCGACCACTCCACCAGCAGGACCTGATAAAAGCGCTTTATGACCGGAAAATCTACTTTCCGGTGCAAGCCCACCATCTGATTGCATAAACAGAACATTCAACACCCCTACCCCTTGATCAAATTTGGACATGAATCCAGATAGATATTCCTTAATAACTGGTGTAAGATAAGCATCTACACTAGCTGTAAGACCCCTAGGAACAACTCGAACCATCGGCGTCAAAACACTCGACAAAGACACATGTTTAAACCCCAGCTTCAAAGCTAATCTCTCCACAGCAAGTTCATGGTTTGGATATGTATATGAATGCATGAAAGCAACAGCTAAACAACTAATACCTTTCTCCAGTAGACTTGTCAGCAAAGGCTTTAGCTCTTCCTCATCAACAGGCTTCGTAACCTTCAAAAGCTCACCTGAAACCCCTGTAGTAACGGCTGATGAAGAAGAATCATGAGAATCCTCCAATTTTCATCACCATCATCATCAAAAACAGCTCAACTCTCTCATCAACTTCCAAAACCTCCTCATACAGATTCGAAGGTTTAGATACAGTAAGATCAAAGATGTTCGGACGAGCCTGATTCCCAATTTGCAGCAAATCCTTAAACCCACGGGTCACACAAAGTGCGATTCTCTCACCTTTTCTTTCCAGTAAAGCATTAGTGGCCACGGTCGTTCCCATCCTAATCCACTCTATCTTATCCGTGGGGACTTTGGAGCTACGAGCGATTTTCTCGCCGGTGTATTCTTCTAAAATCCGTCGGATACCTTCAATCGGAGCATCGTCATAGTTTGACGGATCAACGGAGAGCAGCTTCATCACTCGGCCTTCAGAATAGCCGGGAATTTCAGCATATACGTCGGTGAAGGTGCCCCCTCGGTCAATGCAAAACCTAAGCTTCTCGCCGACGGGGAAACTTCCCATTGGAACAGTAATCGGAGTGCCGGAAAAACAACGGCGTAATTATGAGTGAAATGCAGAGATTAACAGTTGAGTGAAAGAGATGAGAGATTTTCCACACAAAAAAAAAAAAAAAAAAAAAAAAAAAAAAGAAAAAAAAAAAGAAAGAGATAAGAGATAACTATTATGTAATAAGTTTTGAATGTCAAAAGTCTCAAATTAATGTACCACTAATTGTACATGTGTTGTTTTATTTTCATATTGTCATTATATATAACCCCATCCCCATTGGTGTTGTAGAGATGTGAAGAAAGAAATAATAGAATCATTCCATTTTTTGGCGATCCTTTCATTTTTTCTTTGTCTTAAGCATTCAATTGTTTTGTTATTTGGTTCTTCTTTCTACTTGAATATAAGAATCTACTTTTCCCTTCAATAATATAATATTTCTTATATAACACGTTATCATGACGTTTCACCAGACGGAGTATTCCATTGTTGGCGTTTCTTCCGTGGTTTAGGTAAAATCTTATTTTTGCTCATTTCTATTATTTTTCTTAATGGCTAATATCACCAAACAAGAGTTTATACCCTTAAACATATCGGAAAAAAAATATTTATCATGGGCCATGGATGTTGAAATGCACTTGGAATCAATGGGGCTTGGTAAAACAATTGTCGTGAACAATACTGAGACAAACCAAGACCGTGCAAAGGCCATGAATTTTCTCCGTCATCATCTTGACGAAGGGTTGAAACATGAATATTTGACGGTGAAAAATCCGTATGAATTATGGAACCATTTAAAAGAAAGGTTCGATCACTGAAAGCTGGTTGTTTTACCAAAAGCCAGGTATGATTGGCTCCACTGCGATTTGCAGGATTATAAAAGCGTCGCGAAATATAATTCAACCATGTTTAAAATTACATCACAAACTAAAATTGTGTGGTGAAAATGTGGTGATGAAAACATGCCGGAAAAAACTTTTCCACCTTTCATGTCTCGAATGTGCTATTGCAACAACAATATTGAGAGAAAGGGTTTACAAAATATTTCGATCGATTGCATGTCTATTCTTGTTTGAACAAAACAATGAATTCGCGATGAAAATCATGAGTCGAGATCTATCGGTGCGGTCCATTCCCCGAGGTGAATGCGACGTATTCTTCAAATTTTGGTCATGGGCGTGGGCGTGGACGAGGTCGGAGTGGAGACCGTGGTAAAGGCGCTGATCGTGGACGTGATAAATGGAAAATCATGGCATATCATAACGACAATCGAGGCAAGAAACGAAATGATCCACCAAAATTGGATCATGATAATAAAAATAAAGAAAAGAAAGTTTGTGGTGACAAGTGCTACAGATGTGGAATTGATGGACATTGGTCCAATACATGCCGTACGGCAAAGCATTTGGTCGAACTATACCAGGCATCGCAGAAGAAGTCAGAAATCGAGGCAACTTTGATTGATCAAAAGAATGACAATGATAATATGGATATTGATATGCCACTGTTGTCACACCTGGATGTTGCGGATTTTTTTAACGATACTGCTTGATGGCTTTTCGGATCGTTGTGTCTTTTTCATTTTCTTTTATGTTGTTTTAATATGAATAAAGTTATCTAGTATGGATGTTGTTGGTTTTTTCCTCTTTTGGTTTTTTTTATAGTAATTTATGATGTAATACCGAACTTTTACTAATAAATAAAATGGTAATTATTCTATATTGTTAGCCTTACGACTACATGTTTTAATGTTGGGTAATTGTTTAATTATTTTGCCGCAATAGACATGAAAAAATTTGCATGACCCATACGTATACTTTATATATATAAGACTAGGAAAATTGGCACTTCGTGCTCCGCACGATTTTTGCCCCAGTTTGTAGTTATGTAATAATACATTTATACCATTGTTATCTAAGTGAAGTTATGCTTTCAGTTAGAAACATTAATATTTTTTTGTAATGAGTAAATGAATTGCTGAAACCTGTGAAGCCAAAAGGATGAAGGTGGAATAATAGATAAGTAAATTGATAAGCAAAGGCATATGTAAACTATATTACATTCCAAACATATTTATATTATACATACATTGCCAGATGCAATCATTACACAAACACAAGCCTGGAAGTTTTTTTTTAAGCTTACAACAAAAGTAGTGTCTGCAGTGTATGCAACACCAAAAGCATTATAAAAGTTTACTACATGCCCTTGTTCTATAAAAAGACTAAAACAAAGAGAGACCATGTAAGTTGCACATATTATTGTCCATTAATCAAACTATGATGTATTGATTAATGCGACACAATATTATGCAAATGTCCCTTTGATACAAAACTAAGGGTTCCATAAAGGTTTTGGGTGGGCCTGGAAATACCATCACAAAAAAACGATCCAAACTTGCATTATTAGGTTGTCTTTTCTTTATTCTTGTTCTTTTTCACTGGACTGGTTGCTTCGGTGGCAGTTATCAAAGGGGCATCTCTTTTTTCCTCTATAACGACTATAGATGCTCCCAGTACTGGTGTAGAAGTACCTGTGCAGCCAGCATCGGTTGGGAATAAACTTCTCTTTAAGCGTATTTCCTGATCCTGCCCAACCTGTTCAACACTGTCCTGTGCGAGCTCCTCCAGAATTCTTTTGGTACTTGGGGTAAAGAAATCATCTTGCACATCTTTCAGCTTTGCTAAGGAACAGTCAGATGCAATATCGTCAAGTGCTATGGCTGAAGATCCAGCGTTATCTTCATGTGGAATGAGTTTGTTAGAAGGATACAAATCTTCATAAGCATATAACTTGACAATTGGAAAAGTCCGTATGTTCACTCCTCTGACAAGCTTATCATAAACTTTTATGAAACACACCACATACTTATCTTCCAGAGCTAATTTTAATGTAGCTTCAAGCAAAGGGTGTTGCATGATAGTATAAGGAACAGCAGGTCAGGGAAACCATTGTGTAAACAGGTCACTGAAAAGCACTCATGTTTTATACATTATTTTTCTTATGCTGTATGTTTTAATTACTTACTGCCATATTTTGCTGCTCAAGTTGCACTGCATCACATCCAATCAACATTTCAGCATCAGGGGTATATAGATCAGCAGGGAGTGTGCCAGATTCATTTGTCAACATCACCTTAAAGTGGCACCTGTGTAGATAAATATCTATCAGTATACAACCATACATGTACCTAAATGAGCGGAAAAGGAGAGAAATTGTTATTGAATTCCATTATTATGTAGTTGTACCTATATTTGACCACCATATTCTCTTCACATAAGACACACCACTGTTCCCAGCCTTCTTCAGCATTCATGTGCCTGCCACAGGTGGCACATGAAGGAAACCAAAACCTCTTTTGGCCTAAAACAAGCCTGATTTTTCCGGCAACCCAACATGTTTTCAGCTGTGTTCAGATCCTAAATCTGATCAGAAAATTGGTGCACCATGAAAGAAAACATATGCATAGTTAGGTGTTACCAGATTTTACCGTATCAATGGAACTAACAGCCATCTGAACTGGTATGAGATCTGGACCCTGTGGTATTTCCAGAAACATTGTAGGATCTCGGTATTTTCCGGCATCCACCAACGGCACAATTTCACCAGCATGGTCTTTGTACCTAATGTGAAAATAGTTCCAGATCAAACAGAAAAATATAGTTGGCTACATGATGAGGCAGGCATAAATACTTGAAAAATGGCTTGCATTCAGACATATTAATACTATGATCTAATGAAAAAGTAATTGCAAGACATAGCTGGTAATGATACCACTGTTTCAACGGAACGTCTTCTGAAATTATTGCCGTGTGTTTGGAGGACAGTGAAATGCCTATATATAAAATAGATTATATGTTAAGATCAATTCTTTATACTGGAACATAGATGATAGGTCGTCTTCAACTATTTTTTTAGACCAGTTGCAAAACATTACAGTAACAGATACATGGTTAATCACAGGTACTAAAAACATATTCCAAATCCTTGAATAGATATAACAGAAGAATGACACATGAATCATGGAGAGCATTACCATTAAACGTAGTCACTCTGACGTTTTCGACAATCAACAGTGGAGGATTGTCCATGCTATGCTGCAGCTCAATGTTGACAGGTTCTGTTCCATACTTCCATGTCTTTAAGATGATGGGCTTTTTCCTATGTTCATTTCATAATTTATAATGAGTCTTGTAAAAGGAGTGCATCGAAACCGACACATGCATTATCTTGAAGCGACTTATTAGCTCTTACATAGAGTAATATTAGGTAAAGAAAACCAATGCATGAATTAAACATAATTTAGTTTTCATGATCTTTATTGTATTTTCACTGTCATTGTTTGTATGAATAATACTTATATTAACTTTTTAAATAATACTGAAGTGAAATTGAAGCAGTTTAAAAGCTGAACAAATCAATTGGTCTTACTCGTTGTTGATCAGAATGTAATCTCTCGACCAAAGACCATGCTTAACAAATTTTACGCGGAAGCTTTTCAGCACCAAAGCTTTCGCAGCTGCATGGAAGATAAGGATTATTTTATAATCAGTTAATTAAATGGAAAGTATTCGGAAGGTGTTTATAAACAATTAAAGAGAATCTTACTGATATCAGTATCTCGATCAGCATCTCTACCAAACTCAGCAAATGGTGTCAGATTAAAGTGACATGGTAGCTTCATTGGAACATCATCTATAATGGGCAGAACCAGTGTTGAGCTGTTAAGATACCACGTGTATAAGTATTCTCCAACTTGGTATTCAGGTTTTATTCGGCGTACGGATGCATTGGATATGTAGTATCGCTTGTACGGAAGCAAACTTCGTTCAAAGAAATCCACATCATCACCAAACAGGATAGCGAAAATTTTAGTACCCTGTTTAAGAATAGGAAACAAATTGAACAGGATAGCGGGAAGATTCCGTTTTCCTGTATTACTATCTCTTTTATGAATTCCTTGATGCCATCCAATATTCCCGTATGGAAACATTAAAGGATATTGCAAAGGATCATAACAACTATAGTAATATCGAATCATACGTGGATGGTCAGTATGGGTATAAACCTGAATATTTCTTTCTCTAGCTGCACCTAAATCATCTGAAAGATCAACTATGGCAGCCACCTGTGAAACTGTTGGTTTGTTGTACACCCTCTGATCTATTGTAGGGTTACAAAATAAAAGTATCTCTCGTTCAGCCAGGTTATCATGGTTTTTTAAACTTCTAAAAAACTTGGCGTATGGGTTTCTATCTAACACCAGCATAAGCTGCCTAACGACATTTTCTAACAACCGTGGAAAACTTTCTATTCTCCGAGGAATTTCATATTCAGTATCATGAAAATAAAATTGGAGATTTTTTAACTGGTCATCATTTGCATTCAAACCATTTATAAAATGGTACATCTGTCCTTGGACCCTAAATGTGTACACGCCTTTATTTCTTTTTTAAAGTTCTTTATCACACAGTACACTAAAGATGTGAGCATAAAGTGATTATTATAAGTCGTACACAATTTGGAACTTCTTCTTGTCTTGTACGACCCAACAACAAGCGTTTTGAGCATCGGGTAATTTATTTCTTGCTAAAACTATTGCACCCCTTGAGACAACAAAAGTTTTACGTCTCATGGGCCATTTTTGGCCTCACAATAATTACAATCAGGTGGTGGCCAAAGCAGGATAGATTGCTTTAGTGCAGTGAGTTAAAATAGACCTACCTTTTAAAGGCAAAATATTCAAGTCTAGTTCAGTAAATTTAGCATCTAAAGGCCTTTTTATAACGTTCGATCTTTTTGACCCCTGAATGCATGAGGTCTTAACCGTTGATCGTAACCGTTTTTGTTTTAAGCGTAGTATTGCAGCCTGTCTGTATTTTTTAGTTGCTAACCGATTGGACAGAACTTGTGCATGTTCAATTTCTAGAGTTGTTCTAATTTATCCTTCAACAGCTGCCCCTAAAACACTAATGAAGATGATGATAAACTTTGGGCATTGAATTTGAAGCGAGCAGGAGCACCGAATTTCAGTCGGTACATTATTCTCAGGTTGTGTGTGGGCAAGCGTGTTAAACATAAGTCTACACATACCCGGACGTGGCTTTGCTATGCCCTTAATTCGCATTTCTTAGACACTGGAGAATGGACTTTAGCATATACAATGTACGGACCCAACTGTAGATTTATCTAACTATAGCAGACCTACCACAACTATCAAGAAACCGAAAACAATTATAACACTCAGCAGAATAAGCAAATGCAAATACAGAAAGTAATTGCCTCTTTAACAATCACACACTTGAGAACCCGAGGCTAAACTCTTCCTCATTCCAGATGCAACATCCTTCTCAGCCATGATAAGTGCCCTAAAAAATGAAGGTAAAAAACATTAGGATAGTATAGAACAAGCAAGACATAGCTAACACCATAAGCTATTGCAAAGGAATAATACATTTACTTGGAAACACACAAGGATGAGAAAGCAAAGCAATAATCCATTACTGCCTAAGCATGTACAATGAAGCAAACAGCCACATAATACTGCTAGTGACAGCATAATCATTAAAGAATTCCAAGGCCTAGATAACACTTTACCTAAACACTCTAAAAAAGCCAAACAAAATTTTACTACCAAACACAGCAGTGCTAGTCAACAACATGGAAAAGCATATGCCTGGCTAAACATAAGACAACATTCAGAAAATCCCTAAAACCATCTTATTGGACACAGAAAACCAAAGGTTCCTACTATGTACATATGATTTGTATACCTTTTATCCCAAATTCAGCAGAAGATATCTAAGCGATTGACTATACAAACCCAAAGACTACAGTCTGAGGATATAAACTGAGGATTGGCATATTTAAGAGGCTTGATATATTTCAAGGTTTTGGTTTTAAACTATGGTATACTATCCTGAGGTTCGAATGAAAAGACTCATATTCTAAAATTCAAGACAGGCAATTTAGTATATTCTTGTCAGGTGCGTAATTTACATTTCAAAGCAGCAAGACCCAAAATTTCAAACAAACAAACTCAATGTGTATAGAAACCGAAAGACTACAGTCTGAGGATATATACTCAGGATTAGCATATTTAAGAGGCTTGATATATTTCAAGGTTTGGTTTTAAATTATGGTATACTATCCTCAGGTTCGAATCAAAAGACCCATACTCTAAAATTCAAGGTAGGCAAATTAGTATTTTTGTTCGAGTTTCATGATTAACATTTCAAGCCAGCAAGATCCAACATTTCAAACAATAAAACTCAACCCGTGGCCTGAATATAAAATTGCAGGAAAATCTACAAGCTATCCTAAACATGTACACTCAATTAACCACATAACAGCACAACTCAAGCATCAAAGAAGCACATGCATCAGAAGCGTGCACACCTGAATTGTAAAACCAGTTAAATTTGTTTTTCCAACTAAGAACCAAATGAAAAACAGGTTGCAGTGATAACCCAACCCCAAACAATAGCTCTATTTAAAGGCCCAATCTTGTAAACTGAGAAGTAGGAAGAAAAAAAATCAGAATTTGCTACTGTGAAATAAAAAACAATAAATTATGTACCATTACACCCAATTTTCTTCTTAGACCATAGCATGCATCATTCGATCTAGGCTAGAGGTCTCATTCCATCGTTTGTCACCGTATGGCCTCACCTAACAGCCGGAAATACCGCAAGTCCTACACCATGTTGCTTCGATCTGAACCATACACCTTCTCTAGCAGTATATTTAGCCACCAAATCCTGATCTTCTCACCCTCTCCAACACTGTATCGGCCAGAGGAAATGATGAGGCGGAGAAAATTCGCCATCCGCCCCCAACAACCAGCCCCTCCCCACTCCTTTTGTTTCTTTATTTGTTTGTTTTTGTTTTTGGTGTTTGTTTATTTGGTGTATAATACAACCAGCCACTCCTCACCCCTTTCGTTTTTTTATTTTTCTGGGCACACCCTTTATTTATTTATTTTTATCTATTAGTTCTTTTCTATATCTTCTTTTATATCTTTTAGGTTTTTCCTGTTTACTTTTTTCTTCTCATTTGCATCATCATCATCATTTATCATTTTTACTACAACAAACAAGTGCTATACAGCACTAATACATACCATTAAAATTTCTATCTATATTATATATTATATATTAATATTTATCCATATATATATATATATATATATATATATATATATATATATATATATATATATATATATATATATATAAAATTAATAATTATTGTTTTTCTTATCTTAATCTTAATTGCATAACAACAGCCCACAACAAAGCCCACCCAAAACAGGTAAAAGACCACCCCAAAGGAGCCCCTTTGGCGACCCAACAGTTAAAAAAAAAAGGTTGCAGCTAATATTAGAAAGACAGCAACTGGGCCATCCTTTTTTTTTTTATTTATTTAACTGGATTGGGCCGGAAGGTAAACAGTAAAAAAAAAACACAGCCAATCAAAAAAATACAAGTGGCAACACATCTCAACCTCACTCTCTTCTTATTAAGAGTAGTAAGATAGAGCATTTTATTGCAAACTTTAGATGCTTTATTGTAAAAGTTAAGCTTTCAGTTTGCTTATGCACTTTCAGAGCACATTAGCACAACATATGAAGTTTTAGGCCACCATTATTTGAAAAAAGAAAATGTAGAAGTTTTGCAGTTAATGATATATTTATAAAAAATAAAGGCACAATATATATATAAAACGTATGTGATAGATGCATCATTTGGTTTTATCCGTTGCCGTATTTTTTTTTTTGATCTTCCATTATTTTGGAAACTATAAACAATTAAAGAACGATAAGTGTTATTCATTAAGTGTTACATACATATGTTTATTTTGTAACTATGCATATATTAAACGATACATAATTCTTATTCTTAATTTTTTTTCCCTCTCGTCTCTTTCAGAAGAGAAATGGAAGCTAAATATTTGGGTACATCTAATGGTAATGACGATATATGCCTCATTGATAGTGCTTCTGACGCACACTATATTGAAAAACAAAGATTATTTTTGATTTGAAAATGGGAGAAACAAATGTCAATACAATTAGTGGTAGTGCAAAATTGATAGAAGTTGTGGAAAAGCCATTGTTTTCTTCCGAGGAGCGGAAATTATTATAAACAATGCATTGTTTTCTCCCAAGTCTCGAAGAAATTTGTTGAGTTTTAAAGATATTCGTCAAAATGGATATCATATCGAGATACAAAATGAGTTGATGATGAATATTTATTGATTACAAATACAATTTACGGGATGAAATGTGTATTAGAAAAAGCTGCATTCTCTATCTTCTGGCTTATATTATACGAAAATAACAGCAGCTGAAATTCATCACGTAGTAGACCAGAAATCTATTGTTTCTAATGATTTTATGATATGGCATGATCGCCTTGGACATCCCGGTTCCACAATGATGAGGCGTATAATAGAGAATTCACATGGTCATTCGTTAAAAGGTCAAAAAGTGTTAAATTCTAGTGAATTCTCATGTGTTGCTTGCTCATGAGGCAAATTAATTATTAAACATTCACGGTTAAAGTTGAGACCGAATCGCTTGCATTTAGAGAGAATCCAAGGTGATATATGTGGAGCTATAGATCCACCGTGTGGACCTTTTAAATATTTTATGGTGTTGATTGATGCATCGACAAGATGGTCACACGTATGTTTATTATCTACTCGTAACCATGCATTTGCTAGATTGCTAGCTCAAATAATCAAGTTACGAGCACAATTTCCTGACTATCCAATTAAGAAAATTCGTTTGGATAATGCCGGTGATTCATTGCATACGTTTGATGATTATTGCATGTCAATTGACATAAGTGTGGAACATCCCGTGGCTCATGTTCACACACAAAATGGCTTAGCCGAATCATTTATTAAAAGAATGCAATTGATTGCAAGACCATTACTAATGAGGTCTCAACTTCCTGTATCGGCTTGTGGACATGCTATATTACATGCAGCAACACTTGTGAGAATTAGACCGACAAGTTATCAAAATCATTCTCCCCTGCAATTAGTATTTGGCCATGAGCCTAATGTTTCACATTTGTGAATTTTTGGATGTGCGGTATACGTTCCAATTGCACCACCCTAAGCGATACAAAAATGGGACCTCAACGAAGATTGGGGATATATGTCGGGTATGAATCACCATCTATAATTAAATATGTTGAACCATTAACAGGTGATTTATTTACTGCACGATTTGCAGATTGTCATTTTGACGAATCACATTTTCCGACATTAGGGGGAGGAAAAGATCAACCCAAAAAAGAAATTAATTGGAAATTATCATTGAATTTCCTTGATCCTCGTGCAAAATAAAGTGAACTAGAAGTTCAAAGAATTGTCCATTTGCAGAAAATTGCGAATCAATTGCCGGATGCATTTAGTGAGACTAAAAGAATCACAAAATCTCACATTCTCTTTGAAAATGTTCGATTAAAATTGATATTCTGAAAGACAAATTACAAGTGCTAATGAATCCGATTACGCTGAAGCGTCAGTAGACCTCTTGGTTCTAAAGATAAAAACTCTCGTAAGAAAAGAGGAATGAATAATAATAATATTGTATATGAAACCGATGATGGTCAAAATAATGTTAGTGACAAAATTCAACCTCATGAAGAGGTAGCTCACGAAGAAGCGATCACGAAGAAAATGAAATTGTTGAAAATTCGATCAATTTTGTCTTTACAAGAAAAAGGTGGAATCGAAAGATACGATTATTGATAGTATCTTTGCATATAATGTAGCACTTGATATTAAAGAAGATGGCGAGGATCATGAACCAAGATCGGTTGATGAATGTCGGAAAAAAGCGATTGGCCAAAGTGGAAAGAAGCGATTCAAAGTGAATTGAATTCACTAGCCAAAAGAAGTGTTTTTGGACTGTAGTGCGAACACACGAGAATGTGAAGCACCATCGGATATAAATGGGTCTTTGTAAGAAAAAAATGAAAATTATGAAATTATGAGATACAAAGCTAGATTGGTAGCACAAGGATTTTCACAAAGACCAGGGGCTTGATTATGATGAAACATATATCGCGCGGTGATGGATGGAATAACGTTTCGATATCTTGTGTGTTTAGCGGTACATGAAAAACTTGATATGCGTCGATGGATGTAGTTACAGCGTATCTCACATGGATCATTAGATACTAATATCTATATGAAAATTCTGAAGGATTTAACATGCACAAGCATGTAGATCAAGCCCCAAACAAATGTATTCCATCAAATTCTGAGAAATCCTTGTATGGACTCAAACAATCTGGACGTATGTGGTACAACCGCCTCAATGAATGTTTAGTTAAAGAAGGCTATACAAATGACCCAATATGTCCATGTGTTTTCATAAAGAAAAATGGGTCGGAATATGTGATTATAGCCGTATATTTTGATGATCTCAATCTGATTGGAACTCCTGAAGAGCTACAAAAAGCGGTTGAATACTTAAAGAAAGAGTTTGAGATCAAAGATTTCGGTAAGACTAAGTTTTATCTTGGTTTACAAATTGAGCATTTACATAATGGAAACTTTGTTCATCAAACTACTTATACCTAGAAGTTACTAAAGCGGTTTCATATGGATAAAGCGCATTCTTTAAGTACTCCTATGGTCGTCAGGTCGTTAGATCCTGTTAAAGATCCGTTTAGACTTCGAGAGGATGATGAAGAGATAATGGGTCCTGAAATACCATATCTCAGTGCAATTGGCGCACTTATGTATCTTGCTAACTGCACTCGACCCGATATATCATTTGTAGTAAATTTATTGGCAAGATTTAGTTCATCTCCTACGAAACGACATTGGAATGGTATTAAACAAATTTTTCACTATCTTCAAGGAACAATTGATTTAGGTTTATTTTATTCATATAATTCTAAACCTGAAATAATTGGCTATGCCGATGCGGGGTACTTATCTGACCCGCATAAAGCAAGATCCCAGACTGGTTATTTGTTTACATGTGGTGGTACAGCTATTTCGTGGCGATCAACAAAACAATCAATTGC
Source organism: Gentiana macrophylla (assembly GCA_026214975.1). Taxonomy (NCBI): domain Eukaryota; kingdom Viridiplantae; phylum Streptophyta; class Magnoliopsida; order Gentianales; family Gentianaceae; genus Gentiana; species Gentiana macrophylla. The sequence goes on from CM047806.1 coordinate 125,545,021, forward strand.
AGCCACTTCTTCGAATCATGCTGAAATAATAGCAGTGCATGAAGCTAGTCGGGAATGTGTTTGGTTGAGATCAATGTCCCATTTTATCTGTAAAAACTGTGGACTATCACATGAGAAAGAAAATCCTCCAACTGTGTTGTATGAAGACAATGCATCTTGCATATCTCAATTAAAGGGAGGATATATTAAAGGAGATAGAACAAAACATATTTCGCCGAAATTCTTCTTACCAATTACAAAATAAGGGTGAAATTGCTGTGGAACAAATCCAATCAAGTGACAATCTGGCAGATTTATTTACAAAGGCCTTGTCGACTGCAACGTTCGAAAGACTAGTGAAGAATATCGGGATGCGGCGACTAAAGGATCTTAACTGATATTTGATTCAGGGGGAGAGAATAATACACAAAGAATGATGTACTCTTTTTCCTTACTAAGATTTTTTTCCCACTGGGTTTTTTCTTAGTAAGGTTTTAACGAGGCATATTCTTTGTGTCGTTGACATCCCAAAGGGGGAGTATTATGTAATAAGTTTTGAATGTCAAAAGTCTCAAATTAATGTACCACTAATTGTACTTGTGTTGTTTCATTTCCATATTGTCATTATATATAACCCCCCATCCCCATTGGTGTTGTAGAGATGTGAAGGAAGAAATAATAGAAGCATTCCATTTTCCTTTGTCTTAAACATTCAATTGTTTTGTTATTTGGTTGCTACTACTTCAAATATAAGCAATCTACTTTTCTCTTCAATCATATAATATTTCTTATATGACAATAACTTTTTACTATACGCATTCTTTTCTTTTTAAAGGAGCTTTGATTCTTTACTCTTTTTTTAACCGGCGGTTATAGAGTGAAATATAAAGGTGTAAACAAATCGAATCGAATCTAATATCAGGTATTTGAGTTCGTATTTGTTTGATATACGAACGAGCTTCAGTTGGTTTGTTTAATAAACAAACTAAATATTATGTTTAAGCTTTGTTCGTTAACAGATTCTTCGAGCTCAAACGATCTCACATCTCTCAAGACAATTTATGCCGATAGTTTTCAATTCTCACTTCCAAGTATGAAATGACGAATGAGTTGAATTGTGACGCATCATTTTCGGATACCGAGTCCTTATCCGGAAAAGACGTTCGACATTCATGTTTTTATTAAAGAGAATATATATGTCAAATTTACGTAATTAATATCAGAGTTAAAAGCGAAAACATGAAAAGACTCGGGAAGGCTTAAATGCTTCTCGAACGAAAGAAAGTAAATAATGTTCCAACAACATCCAACCGAAACAAAAGAAGTAAGAACGTCTAATGCAACTATTAGAACCAAAAGTCCAAAAGCCAAACTAAACCAAGTACTAAAAGTTTCATCTCACAATCCTCGCGTTTAACAAAAGGATAAAGCAAGAGTAAACAAGTTGATGAAGTCCTTGTATGGACTTACACATGCTACGTACAAGATAGTGGTACATGTTGGGAGAGTGTATCGTGTGTGGAGTGATTTACGGAACATATCCGTAATTAACATGATTAATTACGGAATATTAATCTAAATAACTCTAACAAATCTAACAAAATCAATATTTCCGTACATATCTAACCCTAACAATGAATAATAAAATTATGATGTGGAAAATAAAGGACTAGAGATCAATCCAAGGCGAGTAGTTACTCATTCTTTAAGACAAATTGCTCTGGTATGATGCCCACGGTATTAGCAATTGTCTCTCAAGATACAATGCTTACGTCTCGGATTTAGAGGCACATAAAAAACCCGAGCTCCGGCGAACTTTCAGAGTGCTCCGACTTCTCTTTAACTCAAGATCTAGAACTATATGAGAGACTCTTTGTGGTGGAAGACACAAGAGAAAAAACCGATGCCCTAATTCTCATTCATAAGGATTCTTTATATAGTGAAGATGAGGTGTCAATACTCAATTCTTATTGATTTGGATGGCACAGATTGGCGACTTTTCCCTCAAGAAAGGTCAACTTGGCGACCTCAATAGCCCACGCATGTTGAGATTAAAATCCCTCAATCTGATTGGTCGGATGACGCATCTTTGAATTCTGATCGGTCGGATGACTCAATGAATTCTGATTGGTCGGATAACACAATCACATTCCAAAAATTAATCTCAATCTGATTGGTCGGATGACCTATCTTTGAATTTTGATTGGTCGGATGACTCAATGAATTCTGATTGGTTAGATGACACAATCAAATTCCAAAAATTGATTTTTGGTTTAATTCCATAAAGAAATTTTGTCCAAAAAATTAATAGCAACATCCGATCCGATCCGATCCGAGCCTGAGCCGGCCGGAAGGCGGCGGCGCGCGCGCGTGTGGAATTATCTATGTCATCTCTCCTACACAAAAGTGCTTTGCCCCTTGGGGCACATTCATAAGAGTCACACTAGCTCTTATATATGGAGCTCAATTCTCCCATTTCTCCAATGTGGGAGAGTTTGTGTTGATCACACCTTCAACTCCTCTCCCACACATGTTTTACATCAACTTTACGCATTAATTTTTCATACACCCGATATCCGAATCGAGTGATTCCAAAGCCAAACATCATTTACTTTGTGAGTCGTATTTTTAGATGAAATAAGATCCCGGTTAATCTCACCGGAGCGTATCCAAAATTTGCGCTAAAGTTGACTGTTTCAACACATGTTTCAAGCACCCATTTCATGGGTTTGGCTTATATCTCCAAAAATCCCCCACATGAATGAAAATTAATGCAAATGCAAATGCAGAATCTGAAGAGAAGTCAGACGGGAAAATATTGCATCAGGAGAGGTAGCTTCTGGCCTTGAACCTGCCTTAGTGAAGTACTATCAGATTTACTCAGCTAATTAGTGAACTAGGTCTTGAACTATGCAGCCTTTAGTGTAAACCAAGACAATATCACTCACACAATATTTCCCCTATCACCTTTCGGTTCTCATGGTTGTGTCCATCTTGGCCCTGGACAACACTTGGTTTAAGAAAGTGCTTTAGATAATTCAAGCCTCAAAATTCTCACAGAAGCGGCCCCACTTCGCACTTACATATGTGATCTCCTATCAAGGGTATTTTTCCCCACCCCACTTGAATATCAAGATATATGAATCATTAAAAGCTTTGCTTAACCTCGCCCTCCGCAGATAGCACTTTTATTCCAACAGAATGAGTAAGTGCTGGACCGTTACTTATAACTTAGTTGTCCCTTTTGAACCATGATCGTGGGATCACAACTTAACATGGTTGGGTTGCCATTACAAGGAAACATGCATAATAGGCTTCAGTCCCATTCCGTTTGTCAAAATTGACATTTGATCTCTAGCTAAACCTTTTGTAAGCGGATATGCAAGATTCTCTTTCGATCGTACATAATTGAAGGAAATCACACCTTTAGCGACCAATTGTTCAATGGTATTGTGCAGTGGCAGATCTAGAAATGTTTTTCAGCAGGGTCCAAAATATTTTTCTATAGATAAAAGGTAGAATTTTATTATTTTTAACGGGGCCCGAAATATTTTTCTATAGGTAAAATGTTAAGTTTTATTATTTTTAACAGGGTCCGTGGACCCCATTTCAATACATGTGTGTCCGCCTCTGGTATTGTGTCTATGGCGTATGCGTCAAGAATTACCATTATACACACTACTCTGTGCCCTTCCTATAGCCGACTGACTATCGCAATGTATGCTGATAGCAGCCTCAGACTTAGGCCAACATGGAATATCCTCAAGGAAATTCCTACGCCATCCAGCTTCTTCTCTAGCCTTATCCAAGGCTATAAACTCAGTTTCCATTGTGGAACGAGCTATGCACATTTGTCTTGAAAACTTCCAGGACACAACAACACCACCAATCATGAATAAGTATCAAATGGTGGATTACGAATCTTTCGTATCTGATGTCTAGTTGGCATCACAGTGTCCTTCTAATACTTTTGGATATCTTGTATATCGTAATCCAAGACTCTTAGTGTACTTCGTGTACCTCACAACCTATTTAAGGCTTTCCAATGATTATGGTTTGGATTAATCGTGAACCTACTCATTTTTTTTTTTCATCGCACACGTCTTTGTGCAGTCGCATTACGATTGGTTATGTACAATGAGACTACCAATCACTTGAGAATACCTCAATTGATCCACAGGTTCACCTCTATTCTTGACTAAGTTCATACTTAGGTCAAGTGGAGTGCTCACATCTGCAACTCCGAGGTCCTTCACAACGAAGTCCCTTGTCAGCATCGTTTTCATATTCATGATATTCTCATGAGTACTTCTTATTATCAGCATATCATAGACATACTATCACATAGGTGTGTTCTTCATGTAGACCTATATATCATACCCACTCGACAACTTAGCATTGTCAAACTCGATATGCCATTGCTCTTACTAATATTCGAGCCCACAGAAAGACTTAACATGTCTACACACCTTACTCTCTCGTCCTGGAACTATGAACCCCTTGGGTTGTTCCAAGTATATCTCCACTTGCTTTGGTTTAGGTACTTCTACCTTAGCCAAACGCCCCCACATTTCCAAGAATTTGTGGCTAGACTTTGGCCTTTCCACAACTCATACGGGGTGTCATCCTTCTTCTTTGAATGGATCTTGATCAGAATGAATTTTTTTGAGAGTACAGATTCCCCATACAAGTTCCAAGGTAAACCCGAACTTATCAACACATCATTCATCATCTCTTAAAGAGTTCGGCTCTTGCGTTTAGCAATACCGTTTGACTTAGGTGTGTATGATGCAGTTGTTTGATAAATGACGCCGGGCCCTAGCAAGACTCATAAAACAATACATCATGTCCACCATCATAATCCCTACGGATACATCTCATGGGTTTGCTATGTTTATTTCCACTTTCATTCTGACAACCCTCAAGGGATCACGAGCCTTATATTCTCTTTTTAGCATTTAAATATCACATCTAGTGCTATCATCAATAAAAGTAGCAAGATACTTTTATCACCTCTAGTTTACACGAATCTAGAGGTTATGTGTTTCGTTCTACCGGTCAAGCGGTGAGTTAGCCAACATGGCTATTTAGGGTGATTTTCTATGATTTATATCGTTCTATTTCGTGACAATTTTCCTCTATACTCCAATGTTTTGCATAGAAAGTGAACGTTTATTTGGTTTATTAAGCAAGTGATGTTTGGAATGGTTTAATCGCAAAGTTGGTTGAGTTGTGAGATTTTATTGTTGATTTTCTATCACTTTGAATGATTTTACACTTGGCAATGTTTTGATGTCTTGTAGATACACGAATTTGGCTTAAAAGAGGTTTAAAAGATGTTCAAGTGAGGATCTACATGGAAGAAAAAGATAAAGATGAAGTCGGATAAAGATAGAGATGAAAAACTGGATTTGAAGTGAACTGAACGCGCGTCTGAAGTTCCGTCCAGCTGGACGGGCGTTTGAAGAATCAGACGGGCGTCCAGGAAGGAACATTAGATTCAGAGTATTAAGATTTTTGCTGAACGAGCGTCCAATTTTACCTAGGACGGGCGTCTGACATGACTCGGCCCGACTCGAAGATTTTACGCATAATGGACGGGCGTTCAACCCCTTGGACGAGCGTCCAGCCGCCGACATAGCAAGAACCGACTTAAATTCTTATAAATAGCCACGTTTTTCTTGACATAAGATACCCTGATTACACTAGGCGGCCACAAGAACCCTAAGGGGCGATTTTTCTGTGTTCTCCACCTTTCATAAACAACTTTTATGCTTTTTATTCCTTAGATAAATTCCTTCAAATTATATGTACTTTCTAGTAGCTATTTCGAGTAATCAAACGATGCTTAGAGGCTAGAGCTCTTTGGAACAAGCGTTGTGAAGCCGTTCTCTCAACACTTTGATTTCTCTTTGGATTATCTTGTGAGTTTTTATTAAAAGATGTATCTTTATTATGTTTTACTTGTTGTTATGCAATTTAATCAATAGATACCTTGCATGCTTGATGTTTAATGTTTGATGAAAATCGTTATTAAACCCTAGATCACCGTAATAAAGATTAGATCTTTAATCTAATTAACGAGTTGTTAGGTTAATTTCTAGGTTGCTAGATTGAAATCTTACACCTTGGATATAAAAGCGTTAATCTTTAGGATCGAAAGATAAAAGATTAATAAACGAATTGTCTAAGAAATTAGAAATTCATGCCTACGATAGGTGAATCACGACTTTTGTTAAATCATCACTAGAGAATCTAAAGGAGGAATTGAATGTTATAGAATTGGTGGATCAATTGCTTGTTCGTTCGTTAAATTATTGATTAAAATCGTTTGAACTTGAATTGCTTAGCTAAGTTAGAACTTTTTATTGCATTTTAGGTTTTAGAGTAGATACTTTCGTTAATCTCGTTCGCAATTATATTTCCTGGCTTTAGATTCCTGATCTTCTGTCCAGTCTACTTTTGTTATTTTCGTTTTTAGTTTGTTACGTGTTAATCGTTTTTATTTTCTTATAATTTTAGGAATAGTAGTTGTGACATCTTTAGGTTAGTTAGGTAAAAACTAGGTAAACAACCCCGATTCCCTGTGGACTCGACTCCGGTATTAACCTCTATACTACGATCCCTACATTTGGGGTAAACCGGATTTATTTTTATTACTTGTTTATTTTTCATTAGATAAAATCCGAGACAATGGCTTCAACACATACTTGACACATGTGATTATGACCAGATCTCAAATTTGGTAACAACACCAGTTCATCAATGGACGAACGGATTTGAAATTTCGCAAGTTCTAGTCATAGTGTCACAAGCAAGATGAAAGGATGCAGGTTCTTAGATCTAAACGAGTTAGATCTACGCGCAGCGGATGGATCACGACTTATATATCACAATACATAATTAAAGGACTTAAACTACTACAAGGGGTTAAGATCATGTTACCAATAGTAGGAAGAGAAGCCAAGATCTTCCGATGTGTTCTCAAAGCGGCGGTTGGTGGACACCCTTCTTGATCTACGAACCTCCTTGATATGCAACACCAAGAAAAACTCAAAGTTTTTCTTCTTCCAAAAACCCTAGGCAAGAAAAACTAATTTTCCTCTCCCTTTTTATCATAGTGGTCGAAATTTGCCTTTCAATTTCCCTTGGAATAACTCTCCTTTTATAGGAGAGTAAATCATTGGCCTCCAAGTATTAATTAATTAAACAAAATAAAAGGATGTTTTCCTTAATGACTAATTGTGACATGTATTGACCAATAAGAAATCAAATAACAAGTCATCCAACCAATCATATAACAAGAATATCTTTTATTTTCCACATCACAAAAATTAATTCTTGTGATAAATAATGAATATGAGGCGCCACTTTTAGGGTATAAAAAGCCCACATGAAATGTCTTTTATGTGTATTATATTATTTAGCCCAACTAAATAATATCCATGCATATCAATTAATTAGCCCTTGACCAATTAATTATCAATGAGGCCCAAATAACAAGATTATTAGTCCGAATTACGAAGCCACATCGGGGACCATGGACCTATAACCATAGCTCAATAATTAATTATTCATCGAGCGAGAATAAGTACATTAATTATTAATTCGGGATTACGCCACCATAAACCCGGCCCGAACTCTACCGATTCTGGATGTATACTTATACTCAACCCATAGAGTGAATAAGCGTCCATTGATATAATCACTACATACGGATTAACCCTCCATAGATTGTCCATTCGAGTGGGAAGTCTCCGTGAACCCGACTCGAATATCTTATCCTTATTTACCATCAACCCCACGATGATCAACTAGTACACATATCGACTAGTAGCTAATTAGTCAAATGTGAACTCCGGGATCGATCACTTTCTTAGGGCTAACAAATAAGGGATTGTCTCTCTACTTCCCGCGAGGAAGGAATGGATTCCATGTCTGTGAAGATCGAACTACTCACTCATCAGGAGATAGTGCCAATGAGAAGTGGCTTGGAACACATATTCAAGTGAACCGTAACTAACACATCAAACACTACCCGAGACAAGCGGCACCACTGTGATCACCTCGAGATTAAGATTGATCCATATATGATCATCTAATGATTTAATAAGATTCCTCGATTACGAGAATTATATCGGAAATTGATTAAATCGATCGATCTATATGAATGCCATCATATATAAATGCCCCACGTAGGTACCCTCTACCGATAGTCCGGATAAGACTATCACACCCTAAGGTGTTAGGCGCATTATTGGTGTTTTAATCAAGAGACCCTAAACTCGATTAATTTCACCACGGTCTAACAGATTTAAGCATATCTCCACTAACTCAATCCTCACGTGTAATCCATACACTGAGTTAAGTGGTTACATACATATATACTTAGGGTTTGCAGCAGTGTATTACTTTACAAGCACAAAGCAAGTAACTAAGGTGAGATAAATTCTGTCATCCAATATCAAAAACAATTACACAAATTGTCTTTCGGGCACTACACCTAACAATCTCCCACTTGCACGAAATGACAAGCAACGATTGTTTTTAGAGCACACCCTTTCCATCTTATTCACAACACTCTCCCACTTGCTCTAAAAGCAGATGAGATATATCCCTCAATGCCGTACCCTCCAAGCACTCGACTTGGTACACTGATCAGTTAGGTTGTCGGCTCGAGATGATCTTTAGGATCGAAACGTCGCCGGTCCATCTAATCAGGCGGTACTCTCTCTCAATATGCTTTTGACCTCTAGTGACTAAGAAGATCCTTTAAAGCTATCTCTGTTTTCACAATGAAGTGATATCGGCTCACTAGACCAGGAATCACTCCTAGATCAGGAAGGAAATTTTAAGCACTATGGGCAAACACTGAGCCCGAGATCAACTTAATGATCATCCTTAATCAGACTACAAGTCAGAATCAGTGTAGTCAACCATATTCAAGTTTGCACCTGAATATTCAAGCATATGATTCCTCATTCTCTAAATGAAGAGAGTTTGAGAATGTGATAAACACAAGAGTAAACTTCAACTTATCTTTTATTCATTGATAATGAAGGAGTATAAATAGATACAATTTGGAGAGAGACTAGCTAGCTAGGGCGGCCACTTGAGTATGTAGATGTGGGCGGCACAAAAGCAAAAAGTAAAAGTACAATCTATGTCTATGTCTATGACATAAAGTAAACTAGAGTTTGACATATTAATTGTTTATATGTATCACAATTAATATGTCTTTTACAAATAAATAAAGTGTACAAATAAAGTTATGCCTGACATAATCTGCTTTGTGATCATGAGGATCGTGATCTTGAGTGATATATTTCACACCCCCTCAAAGTAGGTTTGTATATATTGATGCGACCAAGTTTGCTACTTAATCTCTTTGAGCGTAAGAGGTGGAATAGCCTTGGTAAGAATATCGGCATTTTGATCTTACGAGGAACATATTTGGAGTTGAATAATCTTGGCATCAATCTTCTCCTTGAGAAAGTGTCATCAATGTCCACATGTTTTGTTTTGTCATGATGGTGGATCCTCTGCCATGCATAGTCTTTGAGTTATTATCACAATGAGTGTGATAGGTTCTTTGAAGTTCGATAAGTACTCTTTTGAGCCAAAGAGCTTCACAAATGCCTAAAATAAGTGCCACGAGTTCGAAAAGATCGCTTCTGAGACCTGATGGGTTGTTTCTTGCTCCTCCAAGTAACAAGATTGCCCCATACATAGGAACAATAGCTGTGGTAGACCTTCTATCTATGTGGCATCCGGCCCAATCAACATCAGTATAGACCTTGATGGATCTATCGCCAGACTTGGTGAAGTGTAACCCTTGGCAGAGTGGACTTCAAATACCGTAGTATTCTATTCTTTGCATCCCAATGTTGCTCGGTAGGGCAATGCATGAACCAGCTAACAGGCCCGACACCATATGCAATATCCGGTCTTGTATGGGATAGGTAGATGAGTTTCCTACAAGTCTTTGATATTGTTCCTTTCTTACAAACAATGTCACCATGTAGCGAGGGTATGGTAGGGTCTACTGGGGATCTGACGAGTTTGCACCCGACATGCGATTTTCTTTGGCGAGTCAGTACATATTTCCTTTGGGAGGCTGAGATTCCTTTGATGTTTCTAGCTACTTCCATGCCAAGAAAATACTTAAGTAAACCCAACTCTTTAACTTTGAAATACCTTTTGCCAGATTCTTTCAAGTGTTGGATCTCGGCGAGGTCATCTCCAGTGAAGGATGATATCATCCACATAGACAATAAGAATAGACCTCTTACGGTTGGTTGTCTTGATGAACATAGTGTGATCGAATTGCATTGGTGATATCCAGCAGCTTTGACCCACGATTGTTAATTTTCCAAACCATGCCCTTGGTGATTGCTTGAGGCCATATAGAGATTTCCTCGGTTTGCACACCTTGCCTTGAGTATGAGGATTGATAAAACCAGGAGGTATAGTCATATAAACCTCCCTCGAAGGTCCCCATTTAGAAAAGCATTTTTGATGTCCAATTGATGAAGAGGCCAGTCAAGTTGGATGACTAGAGAAATTAGTACCACAGCGGTGTTGAGCTTTGCCCTTTGGTGCAAAAGTTTCTTTATAGTCAATGCCATAAGTTTGAGTGAATCCCACGGCTACCAATCTGGCTTTGTACTTGTCAATAGTGCCATCAGCAGTGTACTTGATAGTGAATAACCATTTGCAGCTGACTGTCTTCTTGCCTTTTGGAAGAGTTGTGAGATCCCAAGTATGATTATCCAGGAGGGCATTCATCTCTGTTTTAACAGTAGCCTTCCACTTATCATTTTGAAGGGCCTCCTGAATATTTCTAGGGATAGAGTGAGAATCCGAGGTCTGTGTAAACATGGCAAAGACAGGAGACAACTGATCATAAGATAAATAAGAATGAATAGAATGATCAGTGCATGATCTTTTCCCTTTCCTTAGAGCAATAGGTCTGTCATCCACTTGGCCAGATCTTTGAGAGTCAATAAGGCGAGGTCCGTGCGGACTGCAGTTCGATGGAGTTCTTTGAGGTTCTAGTTCAGCCAGGCTCTGGTCGTGAGGCTGCTGAGGTCGATAATGTGAGTATCCGCAGGATGCTGAAGGTTATGAGTCTGCTTTGTGGGTTAGGATTCTGCTTTGAGGGTAAATGGTTTCTTGAGGAGCGGACTTAGTTCAATCTCAATCGAGTTTCCATCGGATCGGCTCGATAGGTTTCTTTGTAATATGGAGTCCTTTCAAGAATTTCACATCCATAGAATTGTAAAATTTCTTTTCAGTAGGAGAGTAACACTTGTAACCTTTCCTGTCCTGTGCATATCCAAGGAAAATGCACTTATGAGCTTTAGGATCAAGTTTACTTCTGTGTTGAGCATGGATATAAACAAACACAGTACAACCAAAGATCTTTGGAGGCAATTGGGTAATAAGATGAGAGCAGGAGTGTGTGGTCAGCAGGGTTTGGAGAGGAGTTTTGAAACCTAACACTCTGCTGGGAAGTCTGTTGATTAAATATGTTGCAGTCAATATAGCTTCACCCCACATGTATTTAGGAACATGTGTAGTGAACATGATTGATCTGGCCATTTCAGTGAGATGCCTGTTCTTTCTTTCAAAGACAACCCCATTCTGTTGAGGTGTTTCCACACAACTCTTGATATGAACAATTCCTCTGTTAGTCAAGAAGTTCTTGAGGTTAGACTCATAGTATTCGAGCATTATAAGTCTTTAAGATCTTGATCTTAGTATCAAATTGGTGGAGACCATGTGATAAAATTCTTGGAAGATAGGTCCAACTTGATTTGTCTTTCATTAAAAACACCAAGTGTTTACGGTATGATCATCAATGAAGGTTACAAACCACCTTTTTCTGTTATACTTTTCACTCTTGAGGTCCCCATACATCATTTGTGAATTAGGGTGAAAAGGGAAGAGGGCAAGTGAGGTAACTTAGCATACACAGATTTGGTGAGTTTAGCAAATTGACAAATATCACATTGAAGATCATTAAGATTACATCCTTTAAACAATTCAGAATTAAAGACTTTAAATAACCAAAACTTGGATGTCTAGTCTATAATGCCATAACATGATATTGTCAAGTTTTTGAGTGCAGTTGCTTGAGGCGGTCTGTCTTGATCTTGTCTTGGCGAGGTTGATCACAAACAATCTGAAAGCAGGGTTTAGCTTGCCCAATCACTTCACGAGAAGAAAGATCTGGAATGTGCACCGATTCTTATTAAAAACAACGGTCAATTCGGATCTTTAGTGAGTTTCTTGTGAGATATAAGGTTCTGATCTAACTTTGGAACAAGCAGGACATGCAGTAGATATATCGATTAGTAAGTTTAACCTTCCCAACACCTTTTGCATAAGAAAGCAGAACCATCGTGAGTCTTAATTGCGTGAATTTGGTTGCATGGCATATATTGGGTAATAAGGTTTTTATTACAGTCATATGGGAAGACGCGCTCAGAATCAACAATCCAAGTCTCATTACTAAGAGGTGAGTAAAATATACTGTTTTAGCATGAGTGGCCATTTCAGTGGGGAGCTACCTTCACGATCTTTGAGCAATAAAGGCTTTAAATGCAACAAGCCCGAGCATTGACTTCTTGTCATTCTCCTCTTCAGCGACAAGTTTGCCTTGACTTTCCTGGTTGGTTTTGAGGTTTTAGAGGGGTTAGGTTTGCCATGTAGCTTCCAACAATTGTCCTTGGTGTGATTTGTGCGTTTGCGGTGATCATGAGCGACTTTCGGCTTTCTCGGTGAGGCTTCATGTAAGTCTCATTAACCTTGAGCAGGTACCTTGATAGGGTTGTCGGCGAGGAAGTTGGTGACATCACTTTCCTCCTGCTTTCCTCATGTTTGACCTCGGCAAACATGGATTTGAGATTTGGAAGAGGTTTAGTAGCAAGAATTCTACCTCGACATCATCAAGAAGTAGGATTGATCCGATGAAGGAATTTGAATACTCTCTTTTCTCAATAATGTCTTTAAAGAGTGCGACATCATTAACATCATTCCAGGGTGAGTTTCCAACATATCTAGGTGTTGCCATGCCTTAGATAGTTGATTAAAGTATTGAGTTCTGAGACATATCCCCTTATGCGCAATTTTGAATCTGAGCTTGAGTTCATAGACTTGAGATGTATTGTCTTTTTTGAGTAAAGGTCTCGGCATTGTCCCAGATTTCTGGCGATGTCATACATCATGAAGTTCTCAGCGATCTCTTTTGTCATAGACCTCGTGAGGATGGTCATGACTTGGTTATTTTTCGTGTCCCATGCTTCAAACTTGGGGTCGGTTTCGCAGTGGGCGGAGTTTGGAACCAGGACGGTATCCCATCTTACCTTGTCGAGAGATGTACATTTTCATAGATCTTGACCATAGCAAATAGTTGTTGCCATCAAGTCTATGATTAGTATAAGATGAAGATTCAGTGACCCGGTCTGCTTGAGGCGGTGGGACTCAAGCGAAGGTGAGGAAGCTTCAGAGTATAGTGAAGACATTCTTGATTCAAGCAGGTCTTTGAGAGTTTGCGGCTGGATTTCAGGAGTTTAAGTCTCTGATACCATGAAGAGAGTTTACTCAAGTATTATTACTTTCTCAAACTCTCTTCAACCAGACAGATATCCCATCTTGCCCAGGCCGGAGATATACATTTTCATAGACCTTGACCATAGCAAGTAATTGTTACCATCAAGTTTATGATTTGTAAAGAAGAGTGTTGATTATCCGATCTGCTTGAGGCAAATTGTGAGTCTCTTGAAGAAGATGAAACTTCAGATAATGTTGACATTTTTACGAAAAGAGCTGAGTTTTGCAAATGGATTTTAGAACTCGGTGAAGGCTCTGCTACCATGAAGAGAGTTTGAGAATGTGATAAACACAAGAGTAAACTTCAACTTATCTTTTATTCATTGATAATGAAGGAGTATAAATAGATACAATTTGGAGAGAGACTAGCTAGCTAGGGCGGCCACTTGAGTATGTAGATGTGGGCGGCACAAAAGCAAAAAGTAAAAGTACAATCTATGTCTATGTCTATGACATAAAGTAAACTAGAGTTTGACATATTAATTGTTTATATGTATCACAATTAATATGTCTTTTACAAATAAATAAAGTGTACAAATAAAGTTATGCACGACATAGTCTGCTGTGATCATGAGGATCAGCAGTCTGCTGAGTGATATATTTCCACACTAAAGATACTTGAGGACATACTAAACCGCTACTTATTGCACGAATACGAGATTCGACTACTATTGACTTGTTATATCCTGACTTGCCGTTATCCAAGAGAGACTCTATCCCATTTTCTCTTTATCCGAAGATTTGGAGAATCATTCCTGAGAGGTAGGGTATGACTACTCTCGATGAATGTTGCATACGTATATGCATAATCATCTTATTCAATAAGATAGGTGGGATAGCCAATGACTCATTCTCGTGAATTTGACCGAATCAAATTCTTAGAATATAGTCCAATTCTCTCATCCAGAGAATCTTGGCCTGTCAGTTTCCAACTTCAGAAAGCAAACACATGTTGTTTCCAACTGTTTCAGTGTTATCATTCATGAACACTAATACTACTACTTTACCAATATTGATATCCAGTCTACTAAAGTTTTATCAATATTCTGGTCAAGTCCACATATTTTAAAACATATGACTTTAAATGACCGAGAGGTTCTCTTAAATCCACAAAGGATATAAGCCCGGCGATCATCCCGCCATTTGTTCTAACCAAGACCATACATTTCGAATGAATCCAGACTCCGTTTTTCGCAAGAAAGTCTCGAGGGAATCACCCCTATTTTCCGCTTTCTAACGAAATCAAGCAAGACTGAGTGGTGAGAGAGTTCAAGGTCTGGTTAACTTTTTCCTTTTTAGGGAATCACCCCTAGAGCACTCAGCTTTGTACTGAAAGTTAAACTTTCTTATTCATTCGACTCTTTTCGGCGTAGATCCAATTACTCCCATCGGGCTGAGACACTCAAGTGGTTCTACAAGAGGTTGAAGCAGGCTGGAGTACCAAAACTCCATTCACGGGGTAAGGTTTTTGAACCAACCTCTACGATCGAGAATCCTATACTGACCCACAAAGAGTCACAAAGTTATCAATCACCCCGGTGACTATAAAGTGCACACAACCATAATGGGTCAATGGTTAAACCATACTCCCACTGCGTTAGGTGGATTGACATTACGATCTAGTAGTATTTATCGGTGTACTCACCAACATCCGATGTGGCCTCGACTAAATCAGATAGTAACTTCCTAGAGTAACCGTACTCAAGGTTTAAGGTCATTACTTATAGATTCTATCGAAGCCTTGTGATGATTGAATTGTCACATTTCGATCTCAAGAATCTTATAACCAACCTTCACTCGTCTCATTAAGGCATTTCACGAGCAGTCAAAATCGAGCGTATATCGCAAAAATCTCGATCCTATCTTCAAGCATTAAATGCTAAATGCCTACATTTACGGAAGTGGTGTGAACGAAGTCACTCCTTATCCATAAATTCACTAGCATCTTCTAGGTAGACTTCTCGGTTTACATAATAATGTTAACCGTTATTTTGCAACCAATTATCTTAATCGAGTTTAGCGGT
The DNA here is from genome assembly GCA_026214975.1 of Gentiana macrophylla. Taxonomy (NCBI): domain Eukaryota; kingdom Viridiplantae; phylum Streptophyta; class Magnoliopsida; order Gentianales; family Gentianaceae; genus Gentiana; species Gentiana macrophylla. The sequence continues at coordinate 125,560,641 of CM047806.1, forward strand.
GTATTGTAGTACATCAATAACTATATAAGGCAAGTCTATGGTTTCTTTCTCGGTGAGAAACATTCCCTTTAGGGCGCGGTGAGCATCGATCGCAAGACTATGCCATAGCCTATTTTCGAGCATGGAATACTCTATTCTCTGCTAAAATCGAGAGACTCCTCCTCGTTTTCTTTTGATAAACTCAATCGCGTTTGAGTAGTTATCGGACAAAATGTCACCACTCAAAAACTCCCACTAGCTTGTGTCTCTCACTAGACCCGAAGGTCATGATGAACAAGCTATGTTACCCCTTCAAATCTATTACCCTCTCTCGATTGAAAGGAAACTTAGTCATTGTTCCTTTGAGATAGTGTTCTAGGCGGGAGATAGGAATCACCCTTAGCGATCGTCATGTCTTATATCTCTACAGGATATATGCACTAATTAATAGATATTGAAGGGCCGTTTATCTTAATACGGAAACCTTTTACCTTTAATAGTTTTAGATGTGTTACACATACCTATTCAAACTTTTCTTAGTGTTTTCGGTCTTTATCAAACAAAAGTCCGAGTCATGATTAAATCATCGCAAATGTCATCTTCACTTTGTTTAAGGCAATCTGTAGTATCGAGATGAAAGTGAATCCATTTGTTTCAACGAACCGTAAGAAACGAAAAATAAATTTTTTCGTGATATTCAAGGATAGAATCCAAATTCATTTCCTTATATCACTCCCACTATTATAGCTGAAATAACTGCCCGTTGTCTACTTTATTAATTGTTAATGCACAGCTTGCTTGTTCTTCCAAAGAACTAAGCGACCGAGTCGAGTTACTCGGTTTAAGAAAGTCGCTAAGGATTCATTGGTTAAGTGATCCGAAATCACTTTCCTTATCCTATACTTTCTATAATTAATTTTTCGGTTTAGCCTCAAAACTTTAGTTAAGATGATTAACACTTATAGACATTCTTTCCCATTCTCAACTTTCCTTAAAAGGAAATAGTCTTGAACTAGCAGTTCAATTGAGTAGACACTGCTCGTGAACTGTGGGATATCTAATGAAAGCGTTACCCAGTGGGACTAATTTTCTAATAAATTAGAAAAAACATAAGATAAAAGCTCCCACTAGTTTATCGGTTCCAAATACCGTCTAACTAGCGACACTTTAATCGATGATTCTCCAATTTTTCTATTAGAAAATTTCTCGTGTAGACACTACACAATTAAAATTCACTAGAAGAATTTTATCGTCCCAATCATCTTTTAAACTAACTATGGTTGTCTCTCGTTCAATACGAGTGACAGCAGTGGCATACTTATTTACGTCACTTAAGTCTTGAAGGCTCAAAAGAAATATCTCTTCCGAAAAATTAATCGCATGTAAGATCAATAAGTACAACGTTCTAGTTACTTACCACTTTTTAACGAAGTCATTACTAGTCAATTTTCTAGCAGTCTAGCACCCTAGAGAGATATATAAATATTTGTAAATAAAATTGACAGAAAATAAATCCAAATCATACACTACTAATAAATTTTAGGAACATAAACTAAGTACTTATAGTCTATCCTACCGTTCCAAGGATTTAATCTAATGCCTCGAGTGTCGCCTTAGGGTAGGTCAAAAGGTTTCGATTAATATTGAAGATCAGATTGAGAATCGAACATCTCATTTGTGATCGTCAATCACCTTTCCTTTTTCAAGCCAAGGTATTACCAAAATACCCTTTATGAGTGTGACCTACTATTTTGATTTTTAGGTAGACCCCAGTATGCCGCGCTTAGGGTCGGTCGGTGACCCGACAGTACCCAAAATCCTATCCTTTCGGAGACCAAGCCTTGAATTTTGATAGCGGTGAAGGCCTTCCTTGGGGGCGAAATCAAAGCCGCACGCACGAGGCGTCACCATTCTCTCACGTTGCTTGTGTCAGCGGTAGAGGCCGTGGGGTCGGTTGTCGCCTCCCGCTCCCACTCAATATTTTGAAAAGGTGGTGGGTTTCTTGATCGCGTTTTTGGACTTGATGTTACATTAAGGAACAATAAATCACGAGCCCGAATGTTGTCGGTTATGTGGGCTAGCCCACCCGACCTATTCGTTAGAACATATGTGGCCGTCGGACGGATCAAGGATAGAGGAGCTCCGTTGAGCCGTAGTGGCTCTTTGGATGGCTCAAGCATTGCGGACCCGTGCAAGCGCCACACGTGGAGGTGATGTCGATTGAGCCGTAGCTCTGTTGACCACCCAACCGTGGTTAAACCACTTTCGAACTGTTTGCCCGTGATTATCAATCCTTAAACATCAAACTTTCACGTAGACACTCACGGAACAAAAGCGTAATCTCGTCTGCAGGTAAGGTGGAATTCACCGAGAATCCAACACCTTAACCACGAGGTTTTGGGATTTTACTCCTTATGCTTTCGCAGTGGGATTCACCGAGAATCCATCACCCAACCTCGACGATTGAAAAACCCGTGTTCCTCGGTTTTTGCCTAATTAGTTTCTAATTAATATCAAACAATTAATTAAAACTAATTGCGTGTTTTATACATGTCTAACTAATTCCTCGAATTAATTTCTATATGTATGCATATATATGGAGTGGAATTCATGATATGATGCATGTCATGGCAATTTTCCGGTTCTACACATACAATCTAAACATGTATACTAGTGCGGAAAATAAACATCGAGATGGACCGTTGGCACCCCCGTATCTAACCTATTAGAAAATAAATAACCAAAACCCTAACTAGGGTTTACTTCTTTCTAACTTGATCTGCAGCTGTTCAAAATTTTCGACGATCGGCAAACCAAACAAACTCGGATCGCAACGAAAATCTCCAGATCTGTTCTTCACTCCTTGGGCTTCAATATGGACGGTTGGATCGGAGTTTTGACTTGTCAATTTTCTCCAGTGAGCCGCCCAACTTGCTGCTGGATCTGACTTTTACAGCAGTGCCTCAAAGACTTCCCGAGGCCGATCGGGAATCGAGATGAATCCCGATCGACCTGAAATTTTTATGCCACGTCAAAAACTCCATATTTATCGATCTGACCGGTTGGATTTTCTTTTCAACGGTCCAAACTCTCCCAGAAATTCGAGGAAGTCACAGGTAGGGTTTCTGTGAATCCTGCGTTTTTTCTGTTACAGCAGCCTCTTCGCAGCAACGAACCGATGTCGAAACTGACTCTGATCGACGCCAAAATTTGTGGACTTGTTCATCAACTTCTAATCTTGATTCTGACCGGAGGGATCATCGTTTCAACGGCTCGATCAACGGAAAAAACGAAAAAACTATACAGCTACTAAACAGATCTATTTTCTGGAAATTAAAATTGCAATAACAAATAAATTACATAATTTCCTATACTCATATGATCGAATTTTCATCGTTTATATGAGTTTATAATAGATCTAACCGGTAAACAGTGTCAACCCCCAATCCATCTCTTCAACCATAGCAATTATTCATCGTCAACCATAACAATTAATCATTATCAAAGCATAAAACAATAAATAAAATTTACCTACATGCAATTCTACTCCTTTAAATCGTTTAATTATGATTATGACTATATAAATCGTGGAACCTGGCTCCGATACCACATGAAAGGATGCAGGTTCTTAGATCTAAACGAGTTAGATCTACGCGCTTAAATGGATGGATCACGACTTATATATCACAATACATAGTTAAAGGACTTAAACTACTACAAAGGGGTTAAGATCATGTTACCAATAGTAGGAAGAGAAGCCAAGATGTTCCGATGTGTTCTCCAAACGGCGGTTGGTGGACACCCTTCTTGATACACGAATCTCCTTGATATGCAACACCAAGAAAACTCAAAGTTTTTCTTCTTCCAAAAAACCCTGCAAGCAAGAAAAACTAATTTTCCTCTCCCTTTTTTATCATAGTGGTGAAATTTGCCTTTCAATTTCCCTTGGAATAACTCTCCTTTTATAGGAGAGTAAATCATGGCTCCAAGTATTAATTAATTAAATAATTAATTAATTAAACAAAATAAAAGGATATTTTCCTTAATGACTAATTGTGACATGTATTGACCAATAGAAAATCAAATAACAAGTCATCCAACCAATCATATAAAAGAATATCTTTTATTTTCCACATCACAAAAATTAATTCTTGTGATAAATAATGAATATGAGGCGCCACTTTTAGGGTATAAAAGCGCGTGAAATGCTTTTATGTGTATTATATTATTTAAGCCCAACTAAATAATATCCATGCATATCAATTAATTAGCCCGTACCAATTAATTATCAATGAGGCCCAAATAACAAGATTATTAGTCCGAATTACGAAGCGCATCGGGGACCATGGACCTATAATGAGTAGCTCCAATAATTAATTATTCATCGAGCAGAATAAGTACATTAATTATTAATTCGGGATTACGCCACCATAAACCCAAACCGAACTCTACCGATTACAGATGTATACTTATACTCAACCCATGCCAGAGTGAATAAGCGTCCATTGATATAATCACTACATACGGATTAACCCTCCATAGATCGTCCATTCTCGAGTGGGAAGTCTCCGTGAACCCGACTCGAATATCTTATCCTTATTTACCATCAACCCACGATGATCAACTAGTACACATATCGACTAGTAGCTAATTAGTCAAATGTGAACTCCCGGGATCAATCACTTTCTTAGGGCTAACAAATAAGGGATTGTCTCTCTACTTCCCCGCAGGAAGGAATGGATTCCATGTCTCGTGAAGATCGTAACTACTCACTCATCGAGGAGATAGTGCCAATGAGAAGTGGCTTGGAACACATATTCAAGTGAACCGTAACTAACACATCAAACACTACCCCGAGACAAGCGGCACCTCGTGATCACCTCGGGATTAAGGTTGATCCATATATGATCATCTAATGATTTAATAAGATTCCTCGATTACGGAATTATATCGGGAAATTGATTAAATCGGTCCGAGTCTATATGAATGCCATCATATATAAATGCCCCACGTAGGTACCCTCGCCGATAGTCCGGATAAGACTATCACACCCTAAGGTGTTCACGGGCGCATTATTGGTGTTTTAATCAAGAGACCCTAAACTCGATTAATTTCACCACGGACTAACAGATTTAAGCATATATCCACTAACTCAATCCTCACGTGTAATCCATACACCGAGTTAAGTGGTTACATCTGAGATATACTTAGGGTTTGCAAAGAAGTGTATTACTTTACAAGCACAAAGCAAGTAACTAAGGTGAGATAAATTCTGTCATCCAATATCAAAAACAATTACACAAATTGTCTTTCGGGCACTACACCTAACACAAGATTCCTCAAACATGTAAGCAGATCTTAAAGCCAATCTCACTGGCTTTTTACGGAGCATCACCTTTGTGCTCAACAGACAGTTTCACTGTCAACATACTGATCAATCCAGTTTGATCATTCAAAGCATTGTTCGTTGCACCAATGAACTTCTCCATCCAATGGATGAGATTAACCGGTCACTGGTGCTACGACTAGTGCTACTATAGGCACGCACATTTGTGTCACAAAAGACACAGTCTTATAGGATTCACCTCGGTGTTTCCTTCCATTTTTGTTCAATGAACAAATGATCAACAAATCACATTTATACACCAACTCGGTTTAGTGAGAAGCCTATTTCCTTGTTATAAACAAAGTGCACAACAACCGTATAATCTATAAGACATGAATCAACATTTACAAATCATAGAGCACTGAGATTTCACTCTAAGTATTCACAAATTAATATGGTTTACACACATATTAACCAAGCAACACCAATAGGGTATCAATAGTGCACAAAATACTATTTCTTCACAACGTATTGTAGTTGAAGAGGCAATTACATCAACACAAGAGCACGTGGTTACATGTAATTCAATTGGATACAACACCATTACAAATAAGTATAGCAATGCTATTGCTTATTACAGGCATCAAACACATGATGGATTTTTTTCATTTTTTCCCTCCTTCCCGTCAATGAAATTATTCACACAATCTATATAATTTATATGTTCGTTGCACGTCAACCCCGGTAAGGAATTGATTACTTCCAATTAATTGAGTTGCATAGCACAAGCTTAGACCAATAGGAAAAATCTAGTGTATCTATTGATTTACTTGTGATACAAGTTCCGAGGATTTCGATTATTCTCAATCCAGAATTATAGAAATAAGAGAATATTATCATATCAAGAATTAAATGTTCCTCCTTCTCACTTTTGTGTATATACTCTTATCAAAATAATTATAGATACACCAACTAAAGAGGCTAGAAACCGCTTAGAAAATCTAAATTTTATGCACCAACTCTAAATGTCTTTCTTCGGCGCATTTACCAGTAAATGTACCCAAAGAAATCAAAATTACTACACAACAAGAAAATCCAAATATTGGGCATTAACATAGCAAAAAAAATTGTTCCAATTATGTACGAGATCAAGAACAGAATTTTATTGGGAATCAAACGAATAAAACCTAAACAATTTGACCAGATATGTAATGTAACAAGTTCAACACGATCCTATAACATACGAATAATTTGTCTCAAACTTGTTGGGAGAGTGTATCGTGTGTGGAGTGATTTACGGAACAGATCCGTGATTAACGGGATTAATTCAGGAATATTAAACTAATTAACTCTAACATATATAATGAAATCGATATTACTGTACAGATCTAACTCGAACAATGAATAATAAAATTATGATGTGGAAAATAAAGTGGACTAGAGATCAAACCAAGGCGAGTAGTTACTCTTTCCTTAAGACAAATTGCTCCAGTATGGTGCCCCATGGTATTAGCAAATGTCTCCCAAGATACAACGGTTTACGTCTCGGATTTAAAGGCACTTCAAAAACCCGTGCTCCGGCTAACTTACAGAGTGCCCCGACTTCTCTTCAACTCAAGATCTAGAACTATATGAGAGACTCTTTGTGGTGAAAGACACACGAGAAAAAACTGATGCCCTAATTCTCATTCATAAGGATTCTTTATATAGTGGAGAGGAGGTGCCAATTCTCATTTGTTATTGGCTGGATGACACAGGCGGCGGCCGACTTTTCCCTCAAGAAAGGTCAACTTGGCCGACCTCATTAATATAGCCCACGCATGTTGGGACTAAAATCCCTCAATCTGATTGGTCGGATGATGCATCTTTGAATTCTGATTGATCGGATGACTCAATGAATTCTGATTGGTCGGATCACACAATCACATTCCAAAAATTAATTATTGGTTTAATTCCATTAATAAATTTTGTCAAAAAAATTAATAGACATCGTATCAGAGCCCGAGCCGGCCGGCCGGCGGCGGCGCGCATGTGTGTGGAATTATCTAAGTCCTCCCTCCTGCACTAAAGTGCTTTGCCCCTTGGGGCACATCCATAAGAGTCACACTAGCTCTTATATATGGAGCTCAAGTCTCCCATTTCTCCAATGTGAGAGAGTTTGAGTTGATCACACATTCAACTCCTCTCCCACACATGTTTTACACCAACTTTACGCATTAATTTCTTATTCACCCGATATCCGAATCGATTGATTCCAAAGCCAAACATCATCTACTCCGTGAGTAGTATTTTAGATGTAATAAGATTCCGGGTAATCTCACCGGAAAGTATCTGAAATTTCCGGTAAAGCTGATTGTTTCAACACATGTTTCAAGCCCCTATTTCATGGGTTTGGCTTATACTCCAAAAGTGCAAGAGGTTTGACAGTTATATGATCTAGCTAGGCTATGAAAAAAGTCCATATGATTGATGTGTGTATCACAACAAGCTGAAGGACGGTTTACTTATCTATCTGGTCCTGTATGTGGATAATATGTTAATAGCTGTTGTGAAAAAAATCTGATGTTCAGAATTTGAAAGGCCTTCTCAATGATGAATTTGAAATGAAGGATTTGGGTGCAACAAAGAAATTTTGGGAATGGAGGTCTATAGAGACATGAGTCATAAGAAGCCTTTCTTGTCTTAGAAGTATTATATTCAGAAGATATAATCCAAGTTTGGCATGTTGGCTGCCAAGCCTATAGATTCTCCAATGACATCAAATACTCATCTATTTGTTTATGCTTCATGATCAGATGAGGAGAAAAAATACATGTCAAACGTTCCATATGCCAGTGTAGTAGGCAGTCTGATGTATGCAATAGTCTGCACTAGGCTGGGTCGGACTCAGGTAGTCAGTGTTGTCAACCTGGATAGGAACACTCGAAAGCTGTGGAAAAATGTCATGTTACCTTAAGGTACAACATATATTGATCTAATTTATGGAAGTGATACCCAGTGTTTCTATTGTACCCTTAAAGTAACAGGACATTTTTCCACAGCTTTCATGTGTTCCTATCCAGGTTGACAACACCGACTACTTGAGTCCGGCCCGACTTAGTCTGTACTATTGCATACATTAGACGACCTAGTGCTGATTATTGCATACAGATATTGATCTAATTTATGGAAGTTATACCCAGTGTTTAGTCACATAGTTCTGTGATTCTGATTATGCTGGCGACGTGGACAACATGAATTCAATGGCTGGCTATATTTTCACTTTGGGAGGCTCTGTGGTAAGTTGAAAGGCAACTTAACAGACAGCAATGGCATTATCTACCATTGAGGCAAAATTAATGGCACTTACAGAGGCAACTGATGATGGAATCTGGTTGAATGGACTAGTCATTAATTTGGGTCTGCATCAGGATCGAGCTGAGATATATTGTGATAGTCTGGGTGCAGTATGTTTAGCTAAAGATCATGTTTATCATGAGAGAACCAAGCATATTGACGTGAGATATCATTTTATGAGAAATGATAAGAGGATTCAAGTGAGGAAGATCAACACTCATAATAATCATGTTGATATGCTCACCAAGTATGTTCAGAAGGGTAAATATCAGATGTGTCTAGATTTTCTTAACATCCAAAGCTATTAATTTGTTGTCTAAGAAGACAAGCATGGAAATCTGGTTTTATACATCTTGCACTGACGAGTGCATCTGGTACATTACATCTGGTTATGCATATGTTTGAGCGAGAGTTCAAGTCAAAGCGGAGATTTGTTAGTAAACCGTGACTTGATTTCTACGTCGAATCATCAAGCGAAATCTTGAAGACTCGATTGACTTGGTGATCATTTGAAGTATTCAAGTGCAGGAAGTTCACCAAGTGAAGTGGTGTCCAAGCTAAGTTTTGTATTCGATTGAGATGTTCTCAACTAAAGTCTAGTGTTCACTTCTGAAGTAGTTTTGAGTCTGAATGTTGTTACATCCAGTGGACTTCATCTGTATTCTGTGAAGATCACATCTGGTGTGTTTTGGGAAATACTCAATTGGATATTATGACGGCTAGAGTTAAGTTTCCAATACTATAAATACCAGCATTTATTGTAACAATCAATGCAGCAAATATCTTTATAAATTTCCGTGCATAATACATATTTTCTTTTTTATCCGTGGAGTAGTCAGCACATTGCTGGAAACCACGTTGAATCAATGTATTTTTCTTGTTTTTGTTTTTGTGTGATTATTTTACATTTATTGAATCTGTTGTTATTTTGTGTTCTTACTTGCAATCTGCTACAACACTTTGCTTCAACTTTGATTCGAAGTGTCACATGAGTGGATTAAATGCACCCAACTAGTCGACTATGCTTTGTTCGATACCTTAATATTCTATCTAAGATCAACATCGATAGCGATACACTCTCTATATTTTTTTTTTACATTTGGTCACTAGTTGTAAGATGACAGCTAAAGCAAAGTTTTAAGGGTGGTTCATTTAACAGTTACCACATCGCCATGTTGAATTAATTACTATATCTTAACAGAAGATTAAACTGATGTAGAGATAAATAATTAACGATTTATATACATTAACACGTCATTCAAGTGTGTTTAAAATAACTATACTTGCAGCGGAGTTTGCACTCAGATCATTCTGCTCTGAGACTAAACTAAATTACCTTCACTCTAGAAAAAAGAAAAAACCTAAACTAGGTAAATGTTTAGGGTGATTTTATGTGATTTATATTGTTATATTTTGTAACAATTCTCTCCATATTCGTATAATTCGCATAGAAATTAAGTGTTTATTTGGATTTATTGAGCAAATGAGTTTTGAAGTGGTTTAAGTGCAAAATCGAGTTAATTACGTGATTTTATTAGCGATTTTCTATCGATATATATGGTTCTACATTTTGCACGTTTCTATTATCTTGTAGGTAAATTTGCATGGCAAGGAATGAGCTGAAAAGATATTCAATTGAAGATTAAATGGAAGGAAGGAGATGCAAGTCGAAGGTAGAATGAAGATATGATGAGCTGAACGTGCGTCTGCTGTTCCGTCTGGCTGGACGGGCATCTGAAGCAATGGACTGGCGTCCAGAAGAAGTGGACGGGCGTCCAGAGGAGCTGTTTGATTCAGGGAATTGAGATTTTTAGTGGACGGCGCCTCGATAATACATAGGGACGGGCTGCTCGATCCACTCGGCCCGACTCGAAGATTTCAAGCGGCTAGACGAAGCGGCCAAAGATAGTGAAGCAGCGCCCGAGTGGCGACTTAGCAGAACCGACTTATTTTTCTATATATATGCGCATTGCTTAAACCCTAGATATACCACAATTACACACCATACATTGAGAAAACCCTAAACCGAGCAAACTTAGGCTCGGTCGACCGAGCCCTGGTGCTCGGTCGACCGAGGGTTGTTTTATTTTTTTTATTTTGTTCCGTTCCTGGATTGTGCTGATGACTGGGGGCTAAGCAGTTTGTTCAAGTTCTGTGAAACCGTTTCAGCAGGTTCTTTATTTTCAATCTTAGGTTTATTTTGTGATTTTAATTAAAGTCGGATCTTTTCTATATGCTTATTATTGTTATGCAATTTAAATCGAGAGATGTATTGCTGTTGATGTTTACTATGTGACGAGAGTCAGCGTAAACCTAGATCACCATAGGAAAGATTGGATCTTTAACCTATATATAACGAGAGTTGTTAGGTTAGAAATCTAGGTTGCTAGATTGAATAAATCTTACACCTTTGTTATGAAAGCGTTAATCTTTAAGGATCGAGAGATGACGAGATTAATAGACGAATTATCTAAGAGATTAGGAATTCGAACCTACGATAGGTGAAGCACGATTTGAGTTAAATCTTCACAAGATAACCTTAGAGAGGAAATTGAGGGTTGCGGGAACGATGGATCGTTGCTTGTTCGTTGTTTAATCACCATGATCATCGTCACAACTTTATAGTTGTTTATTGTTTTCCTTTCTAGTTTATAGTTTAGATTTAGGTTTCATGAACTATCTTTCCCGCTTTGGATCGACAACCCTCCTCTGTCAGGTTTATTGTTTTTCTTCGTTTTGTTTTTAGTTATTTTTCGTGACAACCTTTAGAAAAATTAAAGCTGTAGACCAATCTCGATTCCCCGTGATTCGACTCTGGGTTAGAATCATTTATCTACGATCCTCGTGACTCGTGAAAGCGGATTATTTTTATTACTTGTTTATTTTCGCTTAGATAAAATCCGGCAGACAGTAAATAATCAACCGAAATGTTTACGCTAGTTCATGATTAAAATGAAATAGATTGCCATAAGAGGTGGCATCTAATTATTCATTCAGATTTGTGGTGATCTGAAGTCGTCCAAACAATTTCTTGTACGATGAAATTGACGCTTTCAAGCTTCTGGGGCCCTATTGTTTGAGAAGTTTTTGTGTGGTATATCCACATACATCTAATTGATCGGTAAACAAATATGAACCACACAGTTTGAATTCTGTTTAAAAATAAAAGGTAGACATTTTGACACATAGGTGCCCTTCGCATATGGCAGGTGCAGGGCCGGCTCTATGCTAAGGCCGGCGAGACCCGGGTCTTAAGTCAATTGTCGGGGGCGTGAGACATGTTTATTTCGCTAAAAAAGAAAAATCGAATAGATTTAATCCGATCCAACCTAATATAATATGTTAATTTTTTTTTTTTCGAAAGCGCCAAATTTTTTTACTCAATTGATAAAGGCCAAATAAAAATTTATTTTTGAAAAAAAAAATAGATATATACAAACAAGTTTTTTTATTTTATTTTATGACTTTATCTATATTATTAATTTATTATATATATCTATATTATATTAAAAAAAAAGCACACACAAAAATAAATAAAACAAACAAAATAGAGATAACTCATTTTTCACTCCTAAGTTCCGTATACCTTCCTGATCGCCGCCGCCGTTTCACGACTCACGCCGCTTGAGTTGTTGATTTTTTTTTTTTTTTTTTTTTTTTTTGTTTTTGTTTTCCTTTCCTTCTTTCAATTTCCCATTCATAAATGATAAATTCTATTCTCAAATTCTCAATTGAGAAGAATATGGTTAATGAAATTGACAATTCTACTTTGATTAGTGATTTCGCTCTAAATGTGTTTGCAGAGCGATCTTGAAATAGTAATATGTAAGTATGTTTTATGTATAATGCATATGAAAAGACTATTTTGTGGCGTGTTTTGGGACTATCAATAATGTTAGAAAAATGTGATAAAACAAACAGATTGAATGATCTCCAAGGCGTATAAAACGTTTCTTTAAAGAGATGTTTTAAGATCTCTCTCAAGATTCAATGAGAGACTACTTTAGAGACATAATATGTTTGATCGATGATGCTTCAAAAAACTTCATTATCTTTCACACCGAATCGCCGATGTCTCTCTATATATAGACAACGAAAATATACTGTCTCTCTTCACGAAAGAACAAACCAGCTCGTTTTCAAAGGATGTGTCTCAATGACCATGCACAACCGAAATGATGTGTCCCAATGAAAAATCCCTTCTACGAAATCACGTGTCAACCGAAATGATGTGTCCCAGGTCGAACCCCGTTCTTTTCGGCGCGACACTGTCAGACTCAGTGTGCAACAACACATTCAAAACAAAAATAAAAACAGACTTTGTGAATAAAATATCTAACAAATAACTTGAATTTTGTACTTACGGGTGTTAAAAACGCGATAATTATGTTTAAAAAAAAAATGACAATTTCAACTAAAAGACCCAATTCGGAGACTTGGTCTTAAGCCCAACAAATGCGAGGGCCGGCCCTGGGCTGGTGCACCCAATTACTTCCCCTATTGTTTAATGCTGCGTTCAAGAAATATTGCGACCACACACCTAACACGAATGTGTTTCATGTTACACCTAACATGAATGTGTTTCAGTGAGGTCATTGAAATCTCAAACGGTAATTTTTAAATAAAAAAAACTAATTGTTTTAATTCTAAAAAATACGGATTTCAATAGGGTCACGTGACCCTTTGATAAATGTAGGTCCGCTCGCCTATATATATCCTACAAAAAGTGTCTATTTTTTGTGGTGCACACAAAGATTAAGGAAACAATTAATGTGTCCCCTCAAAAAAAAATTAACGTGTTGTATTTTAAATGCTAATTGACACGTATATACCTCCCTTATAATAAATTCTTGTTTTTGAATACGAAAAATATATACAAACATTAAATGATGACAGCGGTATGTTTGGAAAATATGCATTAAATAATGCATTGATATTTTAAATGGACATTTTTTATGTCAATTCATTTTTAAAAAGTGAACATTTTTTAATGGGACGGATATAGTATATATATGTGTATATATATATATATATATTTATAAAAAAAAATACTACTACTATAAAATGATTTTGCTACCACCATTACAGTTCACTACCCAAAACCTTGAGAAGGAAAAAAATGTGTGAATCCTCATCTTACCCTTTCCTACCCATCACCACTCATCCATACCACATGGTGTTGAAAATGTTAAAGATCCACTGTATTCTGGATTCACGGACATGATGTTTGTTCTTGGGAAACTCTATGAACCGCTCTTGGAATGGTTCGAGAGTCACCCACCTTTCTCCACCAACCGCCGTGGTGTATGACATGTTCGCGGCGTGGACCCAACATCTCTGCTGCCATGTGGGCGTTCGCGGGTATGTTTTTTCTCCTTGCGGTGGGACGTTTATGTCAATACTTTATTCTCTTTGGCGTGACAAACCAAAATTGGTTGATGGTAATACAAACAAAGTGATTACTTTTCCCAAAGTTCCGAAAAGTCCATCTTACCCTTGGTGGCAAATAGCTCCTATTTATCGATGGTTTGCAGAAAACAAGGAGGACCCTGTCTTACAAATTTGTTGAGAGTGTTTTTGCAGGGAATTTATCGAGTGATGGGCTGATTTTAAATGCATTTGGTGAGATGGAAGATATTTACTTGGCGTATTTAAAGGAGGAGATTTTGGGGCATGAAAGGGTTTGGGCTGTGGGGCCCTTGTTGCCTCTGGGTGATGACATGGCAAGTCAAAGGGGTGGGTCCAGTTCAATATCAGGCAATGAAGTTTGTATAGGGGTTGACAAATATAAGGATCACTCTGTGGTGTATGTGTGTTTTGGGAGTCAAGTTGTGTTAACTAATGAACAAATTGAGGCTTTGACAAAAGCACTAGAAAGAAGTGGAGTGAGGTTTGTATTGATTATTAAGTGTGCCACCAAAGGGTACGTGCAGGGTGAGAAATATGGTTCAATCCCATCTAGGTTCGAAGAACTTGTAGCTGGTAGAGGACTCTTGATTAATGGGTGGGCTCCACAAGTTTCAATCTTAAAGCACCCAGCTGTGGGTGCATTCTTGTTTCGTTGTGGATGGAACGCTGTTCTTGAAAAAACATACAATTAGTTGGGGCTCCAATGCTAGTATGGCCTATGTTGCTGATCACTATGCAAATGCAACTCTAATTGTGGATGAGTTGAAGATAGGAGTGAGAGTCTGTGAAGGTTTAGAGATGGTGCCGGATTCAGAAGAGTTGGCCGTCCGCGGCAGAGGGATTGGGTCCACCCCACGAACATGTCATACACCACGACGGTTGGCGGAGAAGGGTGGCTCTCAAACCATTCCAAGAGCGGGTCATAGAGTTTCCCAAGAGCAAACATCATGTCCGGGAATCCGGAATGTGGTAGATCTTTGACATTTTCAACACCATGGGAAAAAAATCCCGGGTGGGGGTGGTGGTGGGTAGGAAAGGGTAAGATGAGAGTTTGAATGGTAGGGTGGGTGGAGAGTAATGGGGTCAAAATAGGGATGTTTTTTGGGGTGATTAATATGGTTATGGAAAGGGAACGAAGAGATAGTTGATGAGCTAAATCAAGAAGAGAAAGCATGTGTCCTTGTGCAGGGAATGGAAAGATCAAGATGTGTGGTGTTGTAGATTCAGACATTTTTTTTCTTCTTTCAGGGGTAATGGTGGTAGAAAAAATGTCCTTTAATTATAGTTGTTAGTAGTATTTGGTGGGTTTGATTATTTTCTCTTGGATCATGAGTTCAAATTATTAGCACATGAATATACTTCCTCCGTTTCAATTTATCTGAATCAGTTGTCAAAATCATTTATTCTATTTTATCTGAGGCAGTTATATTTCCAATACAACATTTATTGTACTTTTCATTGTTTTACCCTTATTTATTATAATAGGATAAATAAAAAAGAATGTCACATTAACTATTTTCAAAAACTTTTTAGTCATTTCATTTTAAATTCAATGCATTAACTCACTTTTTTAATATAAGTGATTTTGACAACTGTCTCAGATAATTTAAACGGAGGGAGTACAAAGTATCTCTAGATCTATATATACAGAGTATTATAACCTTTAAACACATTTTTTTTGACATGGTAAAACAATAACGGTTGTGTTACAACAATAATAATAATTTAATATATTTTTAAATCATTTATCCTGATATATATTTATTATACGCAATGGTGTAAAAGTGTATTTTGTATTTACGATTTGAGGAATAGATTTTTTTTTTTTTAGATTAAAACCATGTCCGTAAGATGCTTATTATGGAAGAATTGCTAAGAAATTATTGATTATTCCTTGACAGGAATGGACATGTGAAAACTTGAACATAAAATGAATATATATACTAATAATATAAACCGCGTTAATAAACAGAGGCCGATCTATAGGTATCATAACGGGGTCCACAGATCCCGCTAAAATAAAGAAAATGTTTAGTTTTACCTATAGAAAAAAAGAAATGGATCGCGTTAATATTTTTTTTATTTTTAACAACATTTTTTTGTCCCCGGTGAACAATTTTCCTGGATCCGCCATTGTTTATAAATGAAAAAGAGTTATGAAATATTAACTGTAATATCATATGTAAGATGCCATAAATCGCCCCACCGCCAGCCCACAACATTGCTCCGTCTCTGCCCGTCCTAAATTAAAATTCTTGCTCCGTTCTTACCCGTGTATAAAACTAAGCAAAGTTGACTTTAGAAATTGCAAATATACTTCACCATCCACAC
The DNA here is from genome assembly GCA_026214975.1 of Gentiana macrophylla. NCBI lineage: Eukaryota > Viridiplantae > Streptophyta > Magnoliopsida > Gentianales > Gentianaceae > Gentiana > Gentiana macrophylla. The sequence continues at coordinate 125,577,022 of CM047806.1, forward strand.
CTATGCTTGTTACGCTCAACGAAGGACTTTTAATACAATACAGGGTTTTTTTTTATTGCTTGTGGTAAATGTTAGTATTTTCTAATGCATTCCAGCATTTTATTCTCTAATCAGATGCGATGTTGCTATCATAACATATATATCATACCGAGTGTCGCAAAAAAAATTTGCATTTTTAATTATGTCGAATTTATATTATGATCAACGTGTCTTACATTATCACTCTATATATTTGTTTGCATTCTGAATCGCCCATAAATCCTATTTTCCTTACAGTGACAGATCATTTGGAAAATATAAGGTATTCATGGCGGTCATCGTAGGGTGACTCAGGGGATCTTACATCGTACGACTGATAGTGGAGTTAATGGAAGTTGAACTCCTTCATTATTAACGCCAGTGTAACATTAAGGTTGCGTGCGACCTGTAACGGTTGCAAGAAGATAGATAATGTGTTTTACCTACTCACCAGTCACCACAAGCCTTAGAGCATGCCGAACGCCTCAGGTATGGCTAAGACAGCTCCCATTCATAAGGAGTCGAGTTAGCACTAAGAGAATCTGAAAGATATCCCGGGCCTATACGAGATATATAGTGCCCGAGTTTCAAATTGTCATGGTCAGTCTTAAAGACTTAGATCTCCATATGAACAATCCGTCAAAGGTTGTATGAGACCAGAGCATCTTTCATGCTATGACAGTTCATAAAAGAGGCAGTGTTATGTTGTTTCACGCAATTGTATAGGAGAGGGTCATGATATGTCATTTGTAAGGAACATTTTACTTTTGTTTTCTTATTAAATAACAGTTTCTTTAAGAGATAATTTACGCATCTAAAGATGATATAATTTGAGCAGGGACGAAAAATGGATTGACAACCGTGTACAATTGAATGAATTCGAAAAGACACATGTTCGGGTATAGGTACCACCGTAGCAGTGCTAGCGATAGCGTTGGGGCAGTGCAACGGGGTCTTTTGGGGTACACTTATGATCGCAATGGATATGATATTAAGATGTCATTAAGGTTATTTTGTGTAAAATTATGTATTTCATTTATGATGTGCCATTTGATTGAAATGATGTTACGCATAATTTTTATTCATGGTATTAGACTTATTTTATAGATATATGTACATGCATAGTATAGTGAAAACCGTCTACAGTTTCATGAATTCGAAAGGCACATGTTCGGGTATAGGTCCCACCGCAACGCTGTTAGCGATAGCATTGGGGCGATGCAATCGGGTCTCGTGGGTTAGACTTCTCAAAAGTCGCAATGGATAACTAAGATGTCATTGAGGTTATTTTGTGCCAAAAGAATTCCAGCTTACTATTATGTTGGTGGTGGTTACTGCTAGCGGGCAAGTGAAATTGAATGTATCATTTATGACGTGTCATACGATTGAAATGATGTAACATATAAATGTTGATTCATGGTATTACACCTATTTTATAGATATATGTACATACATAGTGTAGTATTACCTTGTCTTTGCGTTGGGTATCAAAGTTCGATACTGTGTATCGATTTTCTCAAGCTAAAAAGGTGTAACAGTCTTTGCAAACATGACCTCCACAAAACTCTAAAGACGAGACAATGAAAGTCTTTTGGGTTGGGGCTCAAGATTTTTTGTTAGTAATTCACACTTATGTAGCACAGAGACAAACAAGTCGCACAATACGGACATGGCGAAACGCCTGATATCAAAATTTAAGAACACGACTTATCAGCAACACATGTTAAAATGTATATAGAATATAAATTAGTATTAGATGATGACCATGATGTACGTAAAATTCTAGTAAATTTGCATAACCGCACTAAGTGATGTATGTAGTACATAAAAACTTTCTAAAATTTGTATTAAACCCTTATGTGGTTAAAAAAAAATGTTTGGCTTTCAATATACTATAAATTTATAAAATATAATTGTTTATCAACGACAAACATATAAACTAGATATGCCGGCATGAAGCACTAGGGGACGATCTACTCGCCCACCAACTCGCACTCCGTCAGCTCGGACCAAGCCCGCTTGATCAGGCAACAGGAGTTAATGCTCGACGGTTACAAGCGAGGAGTGCTGTAACGTCCCGCTCCCGGATACCGAGTCCTTATCCGGAAGAGAATCGTTCGGCGCGTATAGTATTAAATAAATCTAATATTATACACAAGCCTCTACGTCGTCGTATTAAATAAAAGCAAACGGAAGCTAAAAAGATTCGGGTAAAAACATAAATGCTACTAAGAATGAAAATTAACCATACTAAAGATGGATAGTTAAATTACAACGACGAAAAACCCAAAGACTTACACAATACGAGCTCTTAAAAGTACAAATATAACTTACAAAAGTCTAAGAGTAAAAGAACAACAAGTCTAGTACAACCTTTACGAAAAAGAAAATAAACTAAAAGCACCTTCAAGGCAGCAACATCATCAAGCTGTCAACTACTCTTGGTCAACATGTTCGTCTTCTCACCCCGCAATGCATACAAAAGAAAATGCAAATGTGGTAAGTACAAAGTATTTAGTAAAAACTAACGAATTACTAAGTTCTATAACAAAAGGTTCTTTTTATTATTATTATTATGTTATCTTTATGAGAGATCGACTCAATCTAGGGTTCACTCCATGTCCATCAACATGTCATGACTATACGTTTCTAGCTTAACTTATCTTGGTTACGTCATCACTCAAGGGCACTATGCATGATGTGTATCCATCACGAGATATACTTGTCAACTACGGTGAATAGCACCGATAGTCCCGGGATCTCCTTGATATGCATATACGTTCGATGAATTTCCTCCACTACCCTTCAGCCTTTTGATCCAGTAGAGTTGTTCACCTTTTATGAACGTATCACATCGCCGATATGACTTGGTGCCTAACCGAGAATAGGTGACGTTTTATCTTTTACTACCACGTATGTAACTTTATTGTGTATTAACTAGCCACCTAAGTATTTTTAAGTAAGCTCCCTCACATACACTACTCTCTTTCCTGAACCACTGTAGACACGGACAAGGCCTAACAATTTACGCATATTGATGAATTCTAGTTCATCAAAGCACAAGCCCTTTCATGCTCTTCCGACGGATTCGAACTTCAACTCCCTTTAAGAATACATTCGGTGCCGAAACTAAACGAATTGGAAGCTCAATCGAAGCTTGTTAAGGTCTAATTAATGTTATAAGACCAAAGGGTAACAATTAGAACGTATTACAAAACCCTAAAACACGATTTTCTACACTTAATCGATTCCTAACCCAAACCAAACACGTTTATCAACACATTACTTAGAAAAACAGTAGTAGAACTCAACTCAAATATACCAAAAATATCACATCTCATTAATTACAACTTAGCATGAATTCTATCACCAAACAACACCAAAACTCACAGGAACTCAACCTATCATTATAAAACTATAATTACTCATTAGGAAGAGTCTCTTACCTTAATTGCCAGCAAAACCCATCCAAAACCTTCAAGATACTGCTGATCATCTAAGCCTTCAACTCGAAACCTAATTGATCAACAGGTAAACCTAAGAATCCTATCTTTCTTGAAAATCCCGAATTGAAAAGGTGTGTAAAATTGAATATTACCTGAATTAAATGCTGTGAACCTATTTTTAGAATGATCTACGCTCCAAGACGATCGTTTTGACTACTCATGGCTGAAAAACAGAGCTACGGATTAAAAGATACGAATTTTTGAAGAACAAACTCGACGATTACGAAAAACTAAGACTAAACTGAAAACTTATGGAATAAGGATATTTTATTTTCCAAAGTCGCGTCTCGTCGCTGTGATCACTTTTCCCTCCTGCGGCATCTTGAACAGATGAATGGATTGACCGCACGGTTGAAGATTATGTTCTCCCTTTTTTTTCGCGTTCTTCTGCGTCTGTTTCTTTCACTGTCGCCGTTCTCTTTTATTCTTATCAGAAATTGAGTATCAAAATTATGAGAAGGCTTTGGGGATTATTTCCTTTTATAGCTATCAATCAATTCCATTAATTAAATAACTAAATCCCTTTTTTAAATAATTAAATCCTTTTTTCCTTAAATAAATTTCCCACATTAATTAAATCTTTTTTAATTAAATAAAAATAGGCTAAAAATAACTAGGTCGTAGACAATATACCCAATTACTATTTTACTCTTTTATGAAAATTCGGAATGTTACAAGTGCGCATTGGTTATCATGAAACTCGCCCAATCAGACGTTGTCACGTCGTCAATCATGTTTAATACACATTAATCACTCCTTGTAACCGTAATCTCCTAATTCCTATAAATAACGGCATTGTACCCCGAAACGTACAACTCATATTAATACAAAACGCAAACAACCTCTATCAAATTTGTCGACAGTCGAGCTCGCCCCTTTACAGTTTTATTGTCTTCATATCATCTTCATATATTTTTTTAGCAGCACCGCATATCACCGGAAATATCACACACTTCCGTCAGATATCAACCCCAAAATACGTCCACATTCGTTTGTGATACGTCCGACCTTATCAAGAATAAAATGAAATAAAAAAGAAAAACAAATTGAAATAAATGTGTTTAGGAGAGTGAATGCAGCGTCGAGAAATTTCGACAATGTGCAGGATGTATGTCAGATATTTGAAGATTATATTACATTATTTTAATCAGCCGATAAGCCTTGGACGCGTGTTGTATCGATAAAATGTTTAACGCTACACATGGCACTCGGATTAAAGGGTCCAGATTAAAGTGTCCGTGTTTTCAAGATTTATTATTATCAAATATATATATATATATATATTGTGGGCCTCACCACGAGGAATATAAAGTTTGAAAGATTAGACCCATAGAATGCGGGGGAAACGACATGTGGAATCATTAACAGGTAAAGATGTAAGTGGACCCCACAGCTAGCATTAAAAGATGTAAGTGGACCCCACTGCTAGCTCACTTGGGCGTTGAGATAAAGTTTGCAAAATGACGTTGCATGTGGCCTTTAGACTTTCTGCGGATCCGGGTCAGCCAAAATCTGGTTCATTGGACCCGACAAAGGTAGAAGAAAAAGTATGTTTGATATAATGGATTGAATTTAGACTCACGGTAAAAAAAAATTAGACTCATGGTAAAAGCCATCGTAATTTCTAGTATCATCAAGGGTCAAAATCTTTATTCTTTTTACGTAATACAGTAAAAAAATCTTTAATTGTTTGATATAGAAAAAAATTGATATTGTTTGATTCGTGAGCATCAAAAACCGTGTCATAAAAAAGATTCTAATGCAAATGGATATAGAGGCGTCAAGCTACCACCTTTAATTAAGCTCGTGTAAATCGAAACTTGAAACCAAAACACACCAAAATATATGAGAGCAGTAACAGATCTAGGAATAAGATTCAGCGGATGCACATATATATAAATTTAAATAAATTATTTTTACAGCGGGCACATTAATTCTTTTCCGATTCAATATACACTATTTTTATTTTATTTTTCAGAGAAAGTTTGTCTCTTGTAAGTCTTTAGCATTGGGGCGCCTGACTGCAGGGCATACATATACTAAAATTAATGGGTTCATAGATCCTAGAAAGAAAAAAAGAAGAAGATAATATAACACCTGAAAAAATTGTGCACATGTGAACTTAGGATAAAAATTATGGAAAATTATGAATATAACAAATATTTTTAAGAATAAGGCGACAAATATATATTTTTATGACAAATAATTTTATAGCGAGAATGACAAACAAATGAACAAAATGAATCCCAAATCGGTGAATTTTAAATGAATCCAGAAAATTAAATTATGCGATGAATTTTGAAAATTAGTGGATTTCGACAATGAATTTCAAATGAATTTAAAGCAAGTGAATTTCAAACACAAGTGAATTTCGACAGTTGAATAAATAGTTTTATTTTTCCAAAAGTTTTTAAAGCTGTCGCCCTTCTACTCAATGATGAAATATTTCTGCTTTTCTCCTCATTCCCTAAAAATTATGCAATTGAGAGAATTATTTTTCCGAAATCAACATCATTTGACCACCTTATTATGTATGGTTTTTTTTTTTTTTTTCTCCATTAAAAGAAAAGATGAATGCTTAAGTAACCGATTATTCCACCATGTGTTGATAAGAGTTTGTATAATTATAATTAATTAGTGGGGAATATAAAGGGAATATATTTTCAAACAAATTTTTATCTTACCACACTGATTTTTTTTCCAATTTCGCCCTTATTTTTTTTTATTACTGCTGTTCATTCGACTAAAAGTTTGGTCGTAATATGACACATTATCATATTGAAATATGGTCGTAATATACGTGTTGAGAGTCCACACTGGTTGATTCTGACCATATTTTAGGTAGAATGTTTGAAGTTTTCCAAACTCATACATAGTCAGAGCATCATTCTGACCAATATTGAGTCAGGAATACTCTACACATTCAGACTAGAATTGGGTCAGGATAACAACAACAATATAAGAGCACCACTATTGATTTCGATCGAATTTCGCAGACATAATATTAAAAGTTTTTTGTACTAATTTTAGTCGAATGTCTTTTCGACCGGTATTGAGTATGAAAAACATTCAAAATTCTCGACTAGAATAAAATCAAGATAATGATCGATTCTCACTCAAATGGGTCGAATGGTCATTATGTATGAATTGACCATAAATCGCCGTAATAATATATATTTTCCGGACTCATTTACGGTCGAGAATGGAAGGCGTGTGAAATCCAAACGTTTCACACTCTCATTTCTTGGTAAGTCAGAAACAACATTCATGTGAAAAGATAATTCCAATATAAATTGTGCTGGAGGTGAGGGGAGGGGCGGATCCACGTGATTTTAAGTCATACCTCTTTATGTAGCTTTTGTTGTTAAAAAGTCATTGTTTCTTGATAAAAATTGATCTTTTTCTTCTGTGAGAAAAACAATTTTTTTGGATTTAGTTTTGCAATGTCATGACACCACATGAAATAAACCTGAAGAAGATGAGGGTGTGGAATTTAATACCCTCTTTAGAGAATGAGAAAAACAAATATATTTCTGCAATATATATAGCAATATATAGATATATATATATATATATATATATATATATAGCGGATATACATCAATGAGTGGGGCCGTGGCAGTCGCCACTTTCGATTGGAAAAATACCTTAGTGTATATAAGATGATTTTTATTCGCCATTTTTAAAATTTATCATCTTCCAATATTCGTCTTGTCAAATAATATTATCGAATAAAACAACTTATTGGTAATCCATACCAAAATGATACACTTTACAAAATTTTATTATAATTAAAACAAGCAAGCCGTATTACCGTAATATATTATTACTGTCAAATCACGGTTAAATAAATTAGAACAATTTCCTTTTTATCTTTATTATTTAAATAAAATATACTTATAGGACTGTAAAATAAAAATAAAAAAATAAAAAATAAAAAACTATTCTATCGTCCCCTTGGCCTGGACCTACGTCCGCCCTTGTGTGTATATACAGGGGGCGGCGGCAATAAAGCCATAATGGGTCAACTGGTCCCTATAAAAAAAACTTGTATGTATTTTTTTATCATTATTTAATTTTTTTTTATATATTAATATCAACTAAGTACTAACTGACTCGTTAAATTTTGTAAATATTGATCTTTGACTCGTAATTATAGTTGGATTTTTTAAATTAATGTTTATAAATTTATAATATGATGAGTCGTTTTCGATCTCTGACCCGTGTTTCAGAATTTTTGAAGCCGATATGTATACATAATCTGGATATGTAACAGTAAGAAAAAGTTGAAGATGTGAAACAAATTAAAGTCGTAAGCTGCATCCCTTTTTTCCTCTACAAGTCGAGGTCCGAAAACATAAAAGAAAATAAAAATATAAATATACATCTTACTATATTTCGTCTGTATAAAAATACGTAAAATAACTTGAACACTTATTTATATGATAAAACATAAAACTAAACAAACCAGAAACAACCCATCCATTTGTAGGTGAAATTTTAAAATACAACTGTTGTAGGAAAGATTTATCGAGTGGCATACATTACAACCACTCATTTCTAATCTCTCATACACGATAAAAGTGTATTATGTGAAAGAGAGTAAAAATGAGAGGCTCTAATGTATGTTACTTGGTTTAATCTTTCTACAATCGTTGCACCATAAAATCTCTCCCATTTGTAGTGAAAAACCCTTAGGTACAGCTAGACATCTTAGCATCATCTATGCTTCCAATGATAGATATATATATATATATATATATATATATATATATATATATATATATATATAAACTCCCCAATGACATTATCACTTCAACTTCTAGTTGTCAAGATTCTCTTATTACTTGTAGTTGTAGTAATTATATTAGTTATTAGTCAACTATTAAGATGCTTAATATGCTTATCACTTGATCATTTATCACCATTTTTTTTTCGGAAACGAAAGGATAATACCACACACACGCCCCAAGCGGGGTTCGAACTTCGAACCCTGTACTCCCCACTGAGAGCCAGGTTAGACCCTAATGGATACCCATGTATACAAATGATAATAATGATAAAGTTAGTCTCGAAATTCTACTCCATATCTAAACCCTCGTTATTTCACCACACATTTATTTATGTAAATGAATAATAAAGAAATAAAGACACTTACAATCACAAAATGACGTGCGTGTAGATATTGTGTAAAGTTTTGAAATTAAATGTATCATTATCTTATCAGCAATTTTATGGTAGTTTTGGTATATCATGTCAGCATTGACTTAGTCAGTTAAAACACTGAAAGAACCGTCCCCAAGACATGATTAATGTTAAAGGGTTTGAGTGTTTTAAAATGACAGCAGGACCTTAAACTGGAGCTAGTGTGGAGGTTCGAACCCCGTAAAGGAAACTTTTTTCAGGTCTTTGGTATAATAGCAAACTAATGACTTTGATTCACTAGGCCATCTGATTAACATCTTCATTCATTCCGTGGGACAGGAGAAGTAGGAACCATCATGGTTAGGTTTTAACCATAAAAAAAGAAGGTGAAAATAGGCAAAAAAAAATTTGCACAAAGGGGCCGGGGGGACAACAATACCCTCACGAAATCCTATTGCTTATGATTCATCATTTCATACTTATGGTCGGACAATCAAAAAACTTATATTATCTTATATACAACTGAGGAATGCTACTGACACAAATCATTCAGCTACAACGAATAACACAATAATATTATTTTACATAATAGATTATCATTGCCCTACATCATAATAACTAGGTCCTATATGTGATGAACTAATGATTAATAGTGTAAAATTACATTGTATCACTCGTTTTGACTGAGTGGCTGCGCCACCAACAGTACTCTATACCAGGGGCGGCGCCAAGAGATAGCATATGGGTCAGCTGACTCCTATAATATAAAAAAAAAATATTATATATATTTTTTACACTCTAATTTTTTAAAATATTAACCCGGCCTTGACTCATAATCATATTTAGATTTATTAAATTTATGCTTATAAATTTATAATACAATGTGTCGCTCTTGCTCCGCGACCAGTGTTACAGAATTCCGGGAGCCGCCCTGCCGCAAAGAGAGAGAAAGGCAATTTGCTCTTCAACCTTATACTAAACACCCATCATTCAACGAGCTATTTATCTTTAAGATCTTACCCTAAATCTCAATCTAACCCATAGATTTTCCGTCACCACCACCCCCCCCACCCCCCCCAAAAAAAAGACTCTAAAACCCTCAAAACTATAAAATTATGAGTTCATTGCCTTCATAAGGTAAAAGAAACTGGGATTTTGTAATTGGGTGACACCCAAAATCCACTTCTTTAAATTTCTCTCCACTTTTTCTTCATCTTTCTTTATCTTCAAAGATTTTGAGTGATTAGATTCATTAAACAAAGATCAAAAATACCCTTTTGAAAACAATTAAAAAAACCCATCATAAAGTTTTCATCTTTTTCTCATTTGCCTTTTTTTCCTTTTTTTTTCCTCCATCTTTTTGAATCATTACAAACTTTTTTTGAGGAAGAATCATTACAATCTCTACTTGTACTTCCTTTAAGCCCACATTTTGCTTCCTTAATTAGTTTTTTTTAAACAAAAAAATTATGGATCCAACTTCACTTCCACCTCCTTTCAACTCAAGAGATTTCAATCTTCATCATCAACAACACCAATTTCATAATAATTCAGAAGATGAAAATAGTGGAACGAGCGGTATCAAGCGCGATCGTGAAGATACCGACGGAGGTGGAGGAGGATCTGGAGGAGGAGGCGGAGGAGGAGAAGGAGGAGAAAGCGGTCGAAGGGCACGTGGAAGGCCAGCTGGATCTAAGAACAAACCGAAGCCACCGATTATAATAACGCGCGACAGCGCGAATGCGTTACGTACACATGTCATGGAGATAGCGGACGGATGCGACGTTATGGAAAGCGTCACGAGTTTCGCCCGAAGGCGTCAGAGAGGGGTGTGTATCTTAAGTGGTACAGGTAATGTTACTAATGTAACCCTAAGACAACCTTCTTCACCAGCTGGTCAAGTTGTGACATTACATGGTAGGTTTGAGATTTTGTCTTTATCCGGTTCGTTCCTCCCGCCACCTGCCCCGCCAGCCGCGTCGTGTTTGACTATTTATCTTGCTGGCGGTCAGGGACAGGTGGTGGGAGGTGGGGTCGTGGGACCCTTACTGGCCTCTGGGCCGGTTGTTATCATGGCCGCGTCGTTTAGTAACGCGGCTTACGAGAGGCTTCCGTTGGATGAGGAGGACAATTCGCAAGGAATGCAAGGGGGCCCACTTGGTTCTCCGGGGGCCATCGGAGGAGGAGGAGGGCAGCCAATGCCGCCACAATTACTCGGAGACGGTGCATTGTTTCATAACATGCCACCGGATTTGTTGAATTCCATTCAAATGCCTAACGAACCATACTGGGCTACAGGCCGACCTCCTTTTTAAGAAAATACCGGTAATAATATCAGCAAACGAGCATTTTCCGGATGGATTCATGATACTTAATTATCCTGATTTAGTTTCTTACTTTTTGCTTGTGATAAAAAAATTGTACCCATTTGACTTCTTTGAAATTAAGTAGATGGATTTCTGGTTATTTTGAGTTTTTAAGCTTTGACATATGTTTGTTTATCATGTTTTATGTCTTTTTTTTTTTTTTTTTTTGAGTATGATATGTAATGTTGTGCTTGTTGAATTAAATGTGTAAAAAATATTTAAATTGCTGGTTTTGTGAAGAAGTTAAAATGAGTGGGACTAAATGAATAAGAACTAAAATATTTTATATATGCAGTGATTATATAATTAAAGGGATTTCTCATTTAATGTGCATCCATCAGTCTTAGTGAAGAAAAATATCTTATAAAACTGCAATTGATGGTTATTATTATTTTTTGCTATTGTATTTTATATCTGTCCCAAAATACAAGTCTATTAGACGTTTTCACAATTATTAGGAAATAGCAGATAGATGTCATAAATTTTCAACAAAAAGGGGTAAAATAATATTTGATTTTCGTTAATGTCATACTTGTTAATTATTGAAAAATGGTTAGATCAATACTAGTAAATTAAAAGTAAGATTAAGGAAATTGCGATAAATACTTTATGGATATATTCTAAAAAAAATTACATTATGGGATAAAATAAAAAGTCAAAAAGACTTATATTATGAAACAAAGATAGTCCTACTCAAAAGAAATGGCATAAGTGTATATTAATCACGTCTTCTTTTTAAAGAAAATGATTTATGCACTACACATATAATCATAGTATGTATAACTACACATTGTATAACTATAAATGATCGAAGTGCAAGAGTATGATCAAATGATAATAAAAGGGTGCAGTAAATGATGAACGAATATCCGTAATTAATGAATGTATTATCGTTGTTTTTGATTTTTTTTTTTTATTTCTGATTATGGAGCCATAGGAGCCTATGAAGTTCTCCCTTTGTTCCTAATTAACTGATACAATTTGTTCATTGTTTTTTAGGGATTAAGTTCTATGATTATGATGTCATAGGAGTCTATTATGTACTACATCCGTCCCAAAATATAAATCCGTTAATCTTCTTAAATTTGTTTCATAATATAAATCCATCTAAAATACCAATGGAGTATTTATTACTACCTCCGTTCCGAATTATCTGAGGCAGTTGCCAAAATTACACATATTAAGAAAAGTGAATTAATGCTTTGACTTTACAATGAAATGACTTAAAAGTCCTTGGATATAATTAATGTGGTATTCTTTTTTATCTACCCTATTGCAATAAATAAGGGTAAAGCAAGGAAAAATATCATTAATGCCAGATTGGAAATGAATCGCGCCAGTATAATATGGAACAAATTATTTTTTAAGAATCGCTTCTTATAAATTGAAGCGGAGGAGTATGTTTTTCTTCTTTATCTCTCATTTATTAAATAATCACCCACTTTTCATTATTTTGCATTAATAACAGTCAAATGTTATTTTAGATTTTTTCCATTAAAATTAATGACACATAACTCATTTAACTATTTCTTAATCTATGTGAAAAATTCCAAACGGACTTACATTTTGGGACGGATGTAGTACTCTTTGTTCCTTATTAACTGATACAATTTGTGTATTTTATATCTCATGTTGTTTCATTTACAAATTTGTTTATTCCATTTACAAATTAAAGCAAAAACAAATTAAAGCAACATTTATTATTCTTTTTCTCATACTACCCTTATTTATTACTACTAGGTGAGATATTAAGAACAATTTTACATTAATTATATTAAAGGACATTTTATTCACTTCATCGTTAAAGTAAAAACGTTAAATCATCCACTTCCATAATATGTAGTCCCTCCGTTGCTAGATAATTGATTGAGTCGGCAAAAACAAGCAGATTATGCAGGTGAGTTAATACTTTAACTTTAACATCAAAACGACTAGAAAATCCATTGACTATGATTAATGCAACGTTCTTTTTATTCTCTCACTCTCTAATAAACAAGGATAGATGTAGGAAAATATAATAAATAATACTTTGAAAATCGAACTCAATCAAATACTACATCCGTTCCGAAATAACCGAGACAGTTGCCAAAAACACGTTTATTAAGAATGTGATTTAATTCTATGACTTTAAGGATAAAATGACTAAAAAATCTCTATGATATAATTAATGCAGTCTTATTTTTAACTTCTTACCTAGTACTCCCTCCGTCCCATAATATAAGACCTTTTGATTATTTCACACAGTTTAAGACACTTAATAAATGAGTGATTTTTTAATATTTCAATATAAAATATTGTATTGTATTTCAATATAAAATATTGCATAGTTTAGTGTGAAAGTGAAGACAATGCATTTAATATTGTATTGTAGTGTGAGAATAACTTATATTTTGGTACACCACAAAAAAGTTAAAAACACTTATATTGCGGGACGGAGAGAGTATTAAATAAAGGTAAAGTATGAAAATTAGCAATAAATATTGTTTTGAAAAATGTTTTGACATAGTTATTTTGAAACAAAACTTTTTGACAATTGTCTCATTTATTTCGAAACAGAGGGAGTAAAATGGAATTTTTTTTTTTTTTTTTTTAAACAATAGAGCGAGTATTATTTTGACAACTCTCGATTAAATAAGGAACGGAGGAGGAGGGAGTAGTACCAATAACATGATGATGAAAAAGAATCTTCATTTATGTCATTGAAGGTTTCAAAGGCAGTGTGGAATTAAATTTCCAAGAGCATCACACATTATTTGCAATTTCCAAAAAACAAAAGTTTATTATTATTCTAAAGTTTTTAGGGTTGTCCAATGTAGCACTAGTGGTATGAAATTAAGAGATTTATCTGTCTGTCTTACACGTGCATTGTTTCGTTCGAGGCCATTTTCTAGGAGAAATTTTCATGGAAAATGCTATGTCCACTACACAAAAGTATAGTGGATGATGTAGTGGATGATCCTGTCTGAGATTGGAGGAGAATATTTTTTTTTGTGGGTGTAGTGACTAAATGTGTGGTGTGGATGATGTTGTGGATGATGTAGTGGAGGTAAATGTAGTGTATGTAGCACCAGTGGCGGAACCAGAAAATAATTCTTGGGTGGTCTTAATATCTATCAAAGATAAGAAGGAAAAAATCAACAAAGAAAAGTCTTGGTATTTATCAAAGATAAGAAGGAAAAAATCAACAAAGAAAATAACTGAAACAAGTAAAAATTTGCTAAAAGATGCTAAAAATAACTGAAACATTGAACCTACAACCAATGATTATTGATATGTGGAAACCCTGAAATCTTAAACAAATAGGATAAGTAGTTAGCTAGCTTATGTGAAGACACTTTAAGTACTAATATTACTGCTAAAACTAAAAAAATATTAAAAATGTTTTCTTTTGGTTTTTTTTTTTTCAAAATTTGGGGTGGTCTTGAGACCACCCCTCCCCCTACTTAGTTCCGCCCATGGTAGCACTACCGAATTTTCATACATAATTTACGCTGTAAATTAAAACTTAAGTCTTTTACTAGTACTATGTTTCAAAGTGTACGTTTTATACTCTTTTCGTTTCTTATTAATCGATTGAATTATCAAAAAAAAATGTTTATTTTTTATCATCTGATATGATGTTGTTTCGTTTCCGAAATACTTTATCCTTTTTAAAATAATTGATACAATTGCTAAAAATAAAGGACGTGAGTTAATGTTTTAATTTAAATGTTATAATGACTAAATAAAACCTTATTCTACAAGGGTAGATGTAAGAAAAACACAATAAATGTTTCATTTGAAATGTAACTATTTTAAAACAATTTTTTGTTGACAACTACTACCCCCGTCCCACAAAAAGTGTCCAATTTTTGTTGGACACGAAGATTAAGGAAATAATTAATGTGTTGTATTTTAAAAATGAATAGACAAATATACCCTTAACTAATCATAAATGCTTGTTTTGAAATATGAAAGGATTATGGAAAATTAAATGTTAAAATAGGGGTATGATTGGAAAAAATATATTTAATGATGTATTGAAAATTTAAATGGATACTTTTTATGGGACAATTCATTTTTCCGTTATGGACACTTTTTGTGGGACGGATGTAGTATCTCGTTTATTACGGAACGGAGAGAGTAGCATTTATTAATTTATTCTCACTCTATCCTTATATATTACTTCTACATTCCAAATTATTTGAAAGGTTAATCAAAATCATAAATATTAATAAAATAAGTTAATGCATTGACTTTAAAATGAAATGACTAAAAAGTCATTTGATATATTTAATGTGGCATTTTTTATCTATCTTATTGCAATAAATAAGGGTAAAGCAAGGAAAAATACCATTAATGTTGCATTGGAAATACAGCAGCCTCAGATAAAATGGAACAAATTTTTTTGACAACTGCCTCAGGTAAATTGGAACGGAGGAAGTACTCTCTATGTTCATAATTATCACAGACAGTTACCAAATAAACGGTTATTAAGAAAGTACTTTAATGGATAAACCCTAAACATAAGGGTTCCTACTCTCATGTCTCATGAGATGAGTGAAGATGTTAATTAAGTAATCTAGTTGTTCAGAGTCATGGACTTGCTATTATACCAAAGAACAGAAAGAAGTCTCCCTTTACGAGGATCAAACCTCAACACTCCAGCTTACCACTAGGCAATGGCGGACCTACATACAACCAAGTGGGGCCACTGCACCAAAAAAGGCCTTTAAGGGCGTTCCAAAACGCCCTATATATGAGTATATCGGGGCGTTTTTAATTTAGGGGCGTTTTCACAGAACGCCCTTTCTGTCGACGTTGTAATAGGCAAAAACGTCCTAATACAACCTTGATGAGGCGTTTGAAACGCCCTAACACAACTCGGATAGGGCATTTGAAACGCCCTAACAACTCAGATGGGGCGTTTGAAAACGCCCTTAATAGGTGGTATAGATGCAAGTTCAAGCGCCCTTATTGAGTCCAAATGAGGCGGTTTAAAATGTCATAACATGTGTAAAATGTAACGGTCAACAAAACACGTTAGTGGCGCCCCAAAGCGCCTAATCGTAATTTTTAATAAAAAAAATTAATACCTACATGTCTATATATATATATATATATATATATACATTCTTTTCCATGCAAGTTCAATCCACTACTAAGCAACGACTAAATAAAATCTTCTAATCCAATTATTCTCAAGTGAAAAAGTTGGAATTACACATTAAGTCAATTAAAACATGCATTTACATAACAAAGAACATTATGCCCAAATCTTCTAAAAGCCTTACTTTCTTTGCTTTTTGAATTTCTCTGCTTTTTGAATTTCTAGTGTCAAGGCTCTTGCTTTGTTTATCCCCATTTGGCTCCAACCATTGAAGCACCACCTAAAACGCAAAAGATTAGGATTGTAATTCTCATTGTGAAGATCAAAGTTTTGAAATGAATTTCCATTACGAAAAGAAAATGAGCTATGAGTAGAGTAGAAAGTAACCTGCCCATTCCTGTGCATCTGTAAGATGAATAACAGCACTGCTGTTCGTGGCAAGAAAAAGACATCCCAGGTGATACATAGGGTTGTACACATAGTTTTAGAATTCAATAGACATTTATGCATAAGGGTATAATAGGAACAAAATAACAAACAAAACTTGTAAGAAAGAATATTCCAAAGGTCAGTAAATATAGCAACAATTAATACTAATTTGACCCCAAGATTTTCGCATTGATACTGTAATTACTATAAAAAAACGATAAAACATGTGAGATAGAAATGTTTTGTTGTTTATGTAGCTGATATGTATTTTTTAGCAAAGTACCCTACAAATTGAGCCAAATGCAGTTTGAACTAAAAACCAATGACAATGTAAACACAAAGGATGAAGAGAACTCACTGAATCTTGTATGGTAGTTGAAATATCGATCAAGTCCAACCACCCATGACTCAGAAATGAATGGAAGCTATAACTATACAGTCTAGAAGGACAACGAAACTAATAACTATATTCTAACTAATTTTCTAGAAACTTATAGAAAAAAGAAGAAGAAATAGTTCAAGAAAAAAAAAAGCCAAACATACATTCTCGTCGTGTTCCATTAGGAAACCTGGTTTTAGCTCTTTTTGTCCCTTTCTTCCTGTAAAAACAACAGATAAAATAAACATAAACTCGACCATATGTGTTTGTTTTTCATCCTATTTGCATGATGCCTAAGTGCCCATAAATGGCTTCCAGAGCAATCAATAGGGAGAGACCAATGTTCTTCAAGCCATCTTTGAGAAGTCATCAACAAAGAGAGGAAATACAGTATCGAGAAATGGGGAATTGAACTAAAATCAAAGAAAAGAAGGCTTCAATTATCAAGATTGCTATGGACAATGACAAAAGACATGGAGCATATCAAGGAAAGTGCTGACCTGTTTGCGAAGCTAGCTGGGTTACCAGAACAAAATCAGGCCACAAAAGAGATGGTTGGACTTAGCTTCACAACCCCATCTATAAAGCTTAAATATTTCACTTGGAAGCCCAGCATGTCTCCTCTGGTTTAGAGATCATTCAGAGCCGCCCATGCACTAATGTTATAAAGGAAATGAAGAGACCCTAAACAAATATATCTTAATCTCAAATTGATAATAATTCAACTTTGCTACCTAACAACCCCTTTCAAGACTAGTAAATAATTGTTCTCAAAACACTCTTTTTTCTATTTATTTTTTTCTTCTTCTTTCGTTTGTGTAGATATTACCTATGACTTGTCATCATGAGGTGCTAAAATGGGCGATTACCATTAACAAAGAGAAGCATGTTTTTATTAATATTTTCAAAAACAATTATGCTAGGATTAGCTTTCAGGTGTTGAGAGTAGACACATCTAAATTAAAAACAAAAGATGGCGGGAAGTATGATAAAATTTATTAAAAGCAGTTATCAAGGAATATATACATACTGAGTTCACGAGATATTGAATCCCAGCCAATTCAAGCTCCTTCAAGATTCCATCTTCTCTAATTACATAAACCTTAAATACATGAAATACACAGTTAGTAATCTCTGTTAGAATTCAATATGGTAAAGAAGAAACACATGATTACAAAGAGATAACTATAAAAGGAACAAGTAGACTCCTATCATAACTCTAATTCTATCTTGTCTAATTAATGAACCCTATCAACAATCTCTATCTTTTTTTTTCTAGTGTTTCGTATGATTATGAAAAAAAAAATGGTTACTACAATGCAAACCTTCTTGTCTAGTTGTCTTTTGGGAAGTCAATCGACTTTAAGTACTGACAGCAATGACAAAAAGATGAGGCAAAAACTATAATAAATAACTATAAGGCAAAGGGTTCTTAATAGATGACAAGGATTTGAACTAGCAGACCACCAACAAAACAGATGAATACCTCGAGAAATTCCTAAATGTCCTTAAACGTATTTCTCTGGTTATTGAAATCTTTCTTGGCTGTCCCTTTACCACCCGACTCTGCAGAAAGATTTCTAATTTGTTCATCAACTTTACTCAGCAATCTGTGTTTACTCAGCAATTAGCTGATGTGTCACTTGATGCCCTTAATTCATCACCCAAATTCACGAAGTTCCCGGTCTCAAAGACTATAGCAAAGGGATTCTCCAAATGCTATGCAAACCAATCGGTCATCCTTTTCTAGAAAACTAGACAAAAGGAGATTGACTGTAGAAATCATTCATCCATTTAGCATTTCGATCCAAGCAAATACGATCAACAAAGTGTAGATATGGATGCACAAGGACAAATGTCCATAATCGAATATCAACTCAAACGAAGAAAAGAACGCATAAACTCACTCGATTAAGCTACCAAAAATTCTCGATTGTCTAGAACGACATTTTTAATGTGATGCAGACGCCCAAAAAACAACAGTAACAAAAAAGGTGAGTTAGGATACCATAAATTCTCGTGGCAACGCATTCTAAAAATGAAGTACAAACCTTTGAGCTAAGCATAACAAGAGTTTGAGAACCCTCTCAATCAATTTATCCTCTTACATATAAATAAACCTAAAATTGCATTGAAGAAAATACCATCACGATCAAAGATGAAAGTTTCCACAGAATCAATGAGTTGATCCAGATTCTTAAGGGGTTAAGCGAGCCACGAATCACAAATCCTGAAGCAGAATGAAGCTAAACGAACAAACAACACAAGAGCTTTACCTTTTAGTCACTATGTTGAGGCCTTGGAAAGTATCTCAAGATGAAACCCTCTGCATACAACGGATATTTGTTTCAAATAAACCCTTTTATGCATTTCCAGACATCCTCTCGGACTATGAATAAACATCGCGAAGCTTCGAAATTAGGAAAAAATGAAATTGAAGTTAGGAGATGGAAGGCGATGATCCGATTTTTCGGAATATAGAGATGGAAACGCTACTTGAGGTGGAGTATGGAAGATGGAGGCGGAGGTGGAGAGATGGAAATGGATGAGAGGTGAAGAGGGATTCTGCCGGCCCTAGATGATTTTGTGAGGAGGGAAATGAAATAAAGAGACGGATAAGCGGGGTATTTACCGCTCTTTCCATTTTATAAGGAAAAAAGTAAAAATAAAATAAAACCATTTATGGGCGTTTCAAACCGTCCTTTCGAGACAAAATTATTTATAAGAAAAACATATAAATCCACTCATTCACTGTACCATAGTGCACCAAAATGCAAGCGCCCCATTATATGCCTGATAGGGCGTTTCAAAATAAATGCCCTAAATTTAGTGTCTTAAAAGGCATATATTTTAGTAGTGGGCAAATGTCCTCATTGATCTGTACTATGAATACAGTTTACCTCCCTTAATTTTTTTATTTGTCTTTAAAAAATTTACTGTCCTCTCTTACCCGAGATCCTGCGTCCGCACCTGCCACTAGATCATGTCCTGATAACTAAGAAAGTAGTTAAATGTTATGTTTTTAGGTGTTCTGTCTACGTATGAGACAGTTTAGTACTGTTATGTTTCTCTAATAATCTCTTACATGTGTGTGAGTGCCCCCCCCCCCCTCCTATCTCTTTAATAAGACATTGTCTTCGGGACATAACTAATAGAAGATAAAATCAAGATAGATTTGATATTCAAAGAAGAGATAAAGATGCTATGTTAAAGAGATAAATATGATAAATCTAGATATGAATCTTTAAATAAAAGATTATTATTTGTTTTTGAAATTATATTAGGATAAGACTTCTCCTATATAAAGAGAAGTATTGTAAATCATTTATCATTAAATAAAAAAAACATCGGTGTTTCCTTCCGTCTGTGTATTCTGATTTTCTTCAATAACTCGGTGATAATACACGAAGCGTTGTACTGGTAATTTTGTTTTTGAGCTAAGATATGGGGGTTGATTCCGTAAAGGACCGATTATCTTCAATAATAAGAGACATATAAGCAGGGAGTTGATCTTCTCAAGTACTTAAAGGTTAAGTGTATTTGTTTTTACACATTATCATCAAACGACGTAACTTTGAAAAAATAAATTTACAGTTAGATGATTTTCACATCTGGGATATGTGGTAAGATCATTCTACTTGAAAGAATGCTTCCACAAGTTAGTTGAGAGGAGTCTGTTCACGTATAAACAATCTTTTGTTTTCAACAATAAGGATCGATTCCCTGAATTCTACTGCATTATTACTCATAAAAATATTTTTCTTCCCCCCCAACTTGAAGACCACGTACTCTTCAACTATTATAGTTTGTATATCACTCGTAATTGTATGCAGATGAGCAAAAGAGAGTAAGGGTACTTTAAAAAAATACGCCTAAAGGCCCTGATTTACTCGGGGACAGCCCTGGACTTATCCAAAAGTCGAAAGATGTAAGTCGAATGTTATTTTTCAATGGTACAGTTTATAAAAGACTGTCTATATACCTCTTATTGCTAAGAAAAAACCGAATTTGTCTTTTTCCCAACAAAAAAAAAAATCCATCCCATGGAGCAACAATTTCCGGTTGTGAATTGGTTGGCTCATCCTCAACCCCTCACCCCACCCCCACCTCACCCCCTATATATGAGAGAAATTATAGATTCAGGTCGATGTAACACCCATTATTTCATTTTAGGTCGTGTCAGACCTGACATTTTTTTTTAAGTCCCCCATGTAATTGTGTAAAAATAGCCCGTGCAAATTTACACAGGCCCGATGAAAAATTCCACGGTGCCTGTGATATTTTTGAAGCAAAGTAAAAAAATATATATTAGGGAGAGAGATTGCACGGGCGCGTGAGATTTTCCCTTGGACCCGTGTAAATTTGCACGGGCTCTTTTTACACAATTGTACAGGAGACTTAAAAAAAATGTCAGGTCTGACACGACCTAAAATGAAATAAAGGCGTGTCATATGTGGGCATGTTTCCATGTCTATAAAATAGATATTATTTTCTAAACACAAAGATGACCCCGTCATCTTCATGCCATATTGATATACTTTTGGATGAATGTTATCATTGTTTCTTAAAGAAATAAGAATTGATAAGAGCATAAAAGGTTGAGCCAACCCGAATGGTCACTACTGTCCCGTTTCTAAAGTTTTTTTTGAAAGATATAAATCGAGGGTTATGCTTTTGGTAGATCGTTTTGCAAAGGCTAATATGTCTATATCTTTTAGCTGAGACAAGTTGGTACATAGTATTGAACTTCCACACACCAGATCAGAGACAAGGTTATCACTACAAGACTCCTACTATGCCCCTGCGACACATATAACGGTATCTTCATAATCACACTATACTTTTACATTTATAACAACATCCTTTTTCTTTTTTTTTTCTAAATGCTACAGCCGAGTTTTGAACTAATTGTATAGCAGTAATACTTCTATCCAGTTGAGCAAAACAAGCAATTACTATAGGGGAAATGACATCTTTAAGCGTATCAACTTTTGGGTTTGCAGCAATGAGCTTTGACCCAACTAAGAAAATGAAAAAAGAGGAAAACCTTATGAAGCGTTGCTTTGACGTAAATACCCTCATCTTATCCTTCATATTTTATCCCAAAATCCCTAAATTTGTTAACACAATTCCCCAAAATTACAGGCCCCTTGATTAACTATTTAGTATTTGCGTAGAGCTTCCCAAATTCACCCTCCAATTCTTCCCAAAATCACCGCATGAACACAGGGTCGAACTTGTGATAAACAAATCTCCTCAACATTCTCTATACTCCAACCGAAGGTGATCAACGAAGAACGAAACTTGAAGGAGGCGTTGGAACATTGAGAGAATCTGCAAAGTGTACGATTTTGTTGGTGGGTTATAAATCACGCATATTGGTATGTGCATGTATGATTTGGGATGCGATTAGTTAAATTTTGTGGTGTGCATGTATGATTTTGGGGATGTGATTAGTTAAATTTTTGGTGTCAAATCATTTGTTAGCTCAAACAATGCCGGTGATGTGTTATTAGTTGTTGGTGTTGAATTGAAATTTCTTATTTGTTTCATTTGTGTATTCACATTCATTTGTTCTTTAATTCGATTGAATTGAAATTTCTTATTTTGTTGGTTATAGATAAGTTGAAAAAATGCCGTTGATTTATGCACTTAGCGAAGAAGAAAGGTCTACAAAATGTGAAGTTGTTTCCGTTGTTCAATTGGTAAAACAATAGAAGTTTATGAAAAGCTTAATGACACGCACAAAGAAATGTTGGAGCAGTCTTGTTTTGGACACTTAATCCATTTGAAGGATATGCAAGCCAACATGATAATACATCGATTGTTAATGAGGTTAGCGAGTCCATGGAATGTAGATGCCAAAGTTTTTGTTTCAAAGTCGGAGGCAAAAAATACGATTTAGTGTAGAAGAATTTGCTATTTGGTTAGTGGTCTCTTGGTTGGCGACGGTAGCAATGTCGATAAAGGGGTAGGAAAAGATTCTAGATTAGTTAATAAGTATTTTAAAAACTCATCGAAAGTGTATAGGAAGGATGTCCAGGCAAAGTTTAATCGCATTAAGGATGCTAATGACCGTTACAAACTTGGGTTGATCGTTATATTGGACGACGTTGTGTGGGGATCGGAAGAGAGGCGTGCGGTGGGTTGGTGGATCTTTAAGTTGGTTGAGGATTTGGATGCTTTCAATAAGTATCCATGGGGAAACGCTTCTTATGAAGCCACTGTCTATGTTTGGAGGAGGGACATGAGGGATTCTTTCAAAAATCCCCCGATCGGATATACTTTATATGGTTTTCCGCACGCTTTGAAGGTATGTATAAGCCAAATCCCGTGTTTTAATTCATAATATATATATACATACATAACTTGATAAAGTTTTATGATTATGTTCGGTCCATCACTTGAATGTAAATGCATCGTAGGTTTGGGCACTTGAAGCTATTCCTTCTTTAAGGAAGTTTGCCGAGATTGTTGGCGAAAATGCTCTCCCAAGGTTGATGAAGTGGGAGAGCGGTAAAAGGGTCACTGTCTGTAATTCAACTTCTTCTTCAATCGAGGGAGGTGGTGATGTTTAATTTGTATATTAAGTTTGGTATGTACATGCAACCTCCACATTATTTATGAGTAGTATATAATGCGGTGGAGGCGGTTCGAAAGTTGGTTCCATCCGGTTTGAAAAGGAAAAGGCTTATTTTTGATGCCCCGGGAAGATGAAGTTGAAGATGATGAAACCGACAATGCACTGAGCAATCAACGGGTAACGTTGATTATGAAAAGTTAAAAGAATTGGTAAAATTCTGTGAGTGAAGAGAACAAAAAGAATGTGCGAAGAGTTGGTAAAAGTTCTTTGAAGAGAACAAAAGAATGTGCGCTTTAGTGGATACGCTCAAGTAGTAAAGTTAAATTGATGGAGGTTCGTCTTTGTTGTGCATGTGAAAAATGCAAAAATGATGCTATACATGCAAGTGAAATGGAAGGTAATGAAGAGTTGAATGAAGTGGAAGATGAAACTGTGGAGGCATCCCGAAACGGCAAAGGTATGAAGTTAAATTTGTCCTTTATGTTGTTTATAAAGGAGAGAACTAGTTTATAACATTTTATTTATTGAAATTATGATTAGGAAATGCCGTAGTTGAAGAGAAGGAGGTAGGGGATGAACCTAATGCCCCGGATGAAGAAACGGCCGTAGTTGAAGAGAAGGAGGTAGGGGATGAACCTAATGCCCCGGTTGAGGAAACGGTCGAGGAAACCCGAAACGGTGAAGGTATAATGTGAATCTTGTCCTTTTGATTTGTTCATTATGTATTTTGATGAGAGAATTAGTTCATAACATTTTATTTCTTGAAATTATGATGTAAATGGTGGCATAGAGGAGGAACAAGCTGATATAAGGGAGGAAGGTGAGGGAAACCCAAACGGAGAAGGTAATTAATATGTCTTTTATGTGTTTTGGTGAGATTGGTGAGAGAATTAGTTTATAATGTTAAATTTGTCCTATATGTGTTTTGGTGAGATTGGTGAGAGAATTATTTTATAACATTTAGTTTCTTGAAATTATGATTAGGAAATCCCGTAGTTGAAGAGATGGAGGAGGAAGCTGATGAAATCATAAACGAGGGTATGGAAGGAGGCATGGAGGAGGAGCAAGCTGAGATAAGAGAGGAAGAAGAACCAGCTATTATAAACGAGGGGGGGGAAAGGTGATGAAGATGTGAACGTCGTGGAGGAACTGCCATGCGAATCAGTCTGTGTAAGCGGTGTTGAGGAAACCCAAACGGCGAAGGTATAATGGTAAATTTGTCCTATATTTGTTTGTTTTTGTGATAGAACTAATTTATTCATAAAATTTTGTTTTTTGAAATTATGACTAGGTAATGCCTTAGGCGAAAAAGAGGCGAGGTGAGTAAAAGGATGTTTTGGAAATCAAGACGAAGACGATCGGGATGATTTGGAAGAAGAGGCAGGGAAAAAGGTGTAAAATGTAGTTTTACAAAAATAATTAATTTGAGTTTATGTCAATAGGCATATATGTGTAACCCAAAGTAATTACGTCATTGAATGTTTTATGAAGTCGTACGTTTCGATCTACCGCTGACGCCGAAGAAAAGAAGAGCTTGTGATGACCCTCCTATAAAACTAGCTAAAAAGAGGAAAGTGAAGAAGGTTGATGAGTATGATCCGTTCCGAAAAATGGATACCGTCTTTGATGAAGCGTGTTGACAAGTTTTTGGCTTCATGTGAAGACAGGTATCAATGTCATACACTTAAAATAAAAGGCGTTTAAACCCTAATTTGTAAACCCTATTTTGATGATTAATTTGATTTTTCTTCCTTTTGATTTACACAAAGTGAACGTGTAAAGTTGGTTCACGCCGATATCGAAGTGGGGATTTTGAAAGGAATTGCGAATCACATGAGCGAGCTTGCCAAGCAACGTAAGTAGTATATGCTTTAGATTTTACAAAAACACAGATTTATATTGAAATGTATGCTATTGTTAAGTAGTATCATTTATATTCAGTGTTGGATAGTTCATTGTGTGAAGTTCGCCGGCGATGCTTAAAGTACCCGAATCTGTTTGACCAAGATGCCCGTGTCCTTGATACTCAATTTGCAACATATGTCAAAAACTTCCACACACTAAACATGAAACGCTCAAGAGAATCAGAATTTAATTCAATATTTAGGCATATTGTGAACGGGACTGACTCGGAATGTAGCACACCATGGGAAGGTTGCAAGACATTGTATGTGCCGATGATAGAGAGTGATCATTGGTTTCTTTTGAAAATTGATCTGAGTGCTAGGATAATTTTCGTGTATGACAGCATACCGGGGCATATTAGAAAAGTGATTCTTGCAAGGTGTGTCATGCCTATGCAAGTTGTCATACCGCTTTTAATGCAGAAGCTTGTAAAAGGCTATGAGAAGTATTATGAGAAAAAGCTAGCGGTGTTGAGCGCGAAGTGTCCCTCTCAAGAGAATGGGTATGTTTGATAATTTATATTTATGCAATATATATAGAGATTATTAAGGTTTTCGATTTTGTGACTAACTTATTATCTTGTAGTTGTAATTTGGTAGGACTGATTGTGGCATGTTCGTTCTTAAATATGTGGAGTTCATGTTGGGAAGAGTGAATATATCATTGATTGGGAAGAAGCATATTCCAGATTGGAGAAAGAAGTTGGTTGGGGAATTGCTTTCATGGGAATTTCAGCCATAGATGTTAACCGTCACCGTCTATGAGGGTTTTGGTTATGAAAACCATAAACTAAGATGTCATTATAAACAATTTAATTCGTTTTTAAGAAGAACGGTTTGAAGGAGAAGTAAAATGTGTAATTGTTCTTTTGAATCAGGGTGTTTGAAAGGAGAACAATGGTGTTTGAAAAATGTGTAATTATTATTATGTATTGTAGTTGTAATTGTAATTCTCTCTTATGATGTGAACTAGGGTTTGTATTGGTAATTGTTATTTTGAAGAAGAATCTTTTGGAGGAGAAATTTGGTTTCATTCTTATTATTATGTATATTGTATTTGTAATTGTTATTTTCTTCCATGTTTGAGAACTAGGGTTTGATTCATTAGTTGGTTAACATTATTTGTTAGAAAATTTGACCCATTGAAATGAAGAAGTTAATTTATTGATTCTTAAAGAATTATACAAATCAACATAGTTAACGTTAATTGTAATTGTAATTGATTAACATTATACAATTCCATAATCCATGCTATGGTTTGATTCATTAAATTGCTTAACATTATAAATGATGATTTGTTATAATATTTGATAATTTGTCATTAAATTGCTTAACATAATGGATTCATTTCTTAATTTTAACTTTACACAGTTTCAAGATTGTTTTGACACAAGTTTGATTTAACGTTACACAAGTTCAAGATTGTTTCGGTCAATGAGACATGTTTGAGATTGTTGCGGGTAAGAACTGGAATTAAACTATTAAAAAATGATAAAATGGACCTATAAATAGTAGTATATCGAAGAGATACGAATGTGAAGGGTCTCCTGGTAGTGTAAATCGAAGAGATACAGTTACTAATGTGAAGGGTCTCATGGTAGTGTAAATCGAAGAGATACATATATCAATCTGAAGGGTCTCATACAGATATCAATCTGAAGGGTGTCATGGTAGGTAAATCAAGAGACGCCACCACGTTTAAAAAAGATAAAATGGGCCTATAAATAGTTGTATTACCACGGTGTACAATTCATATTTATTACAAATAAAAGCAGAAAAGCGGAAGAAGAAAATGGATAAGCATACTAAGGAGATCGTGATTTAAGAAACCAGGTTGAAGAATTGGAAAGAAAATTGGACGCGCGAAGACATGAATGCCATTATGAAATTGATCAACTGAAAATATGGATGACACAGGAGTCGGATTCCATGTATCTTGAAGTGGCGTATATCAATGACAACATCAAAACAGTCAAAAAGAAAATCAACGATCTGATACGACTGTGCAATGATGCTTACAAAATTGCAGTGCGATGTGCATCTGCATTCGTGCACTATCGCATGATGCCATGGCCGGGGAACAATAATGTTTCTTTGGCCCCAAGTGGAGTTGGGGTTCGACCACAAACTCTCCCAATAAGAGAGCATGTTATAGAGTTCTCGGATCACGGCATGTGATCAAATCCCATCCCCATCCAAACCCCACTTTATCTACATATTTGTATTTTCTTTAATAATATTATGTTGTAAAATATTTATGAACTTGAAATTATTTATAATATTATCAGTCTGTTTTGATATTATGTAATAACTTTTTCTTATGAAATCATTTAGAATATTATCTTTTTAAGTGTTTTATTATTTGTTTGAATGATATCATGGACGTAGTTTCTTTTGTTTTTTGAAACGTATGGATGTAGTTTCTTATACATCAGTTGTTGCATGCATGCAAATAAATTAGGGTATTAAGGTTTGCAATTAATAAAATAGTGGAATAAGAAGGGGAGGATTTGGATGAATAAAGAAGAAGAACCTTTATACTCCAGATATTTTCGCAATTAATAAAAAGTACAATAAAAGAGGGGTCTGCAAATGAAAAGTACAATTAATAAAATAATATTGATGCACTAATAATGGTACAATGTCACGACATTGCTTAAAGTAACTCGTAAAATGACCCCAGAATCTTTTTGGATTTTCTAGGTCATTGCTTTTCCAATCATAGCTTAAATTCCATTCGGATAGTGATTTAGCATGAATTGGTACACATAATTCATCCACACAACACTTTATAACCACACATTTTAACACTTAAAAGAAAACAAAATAACACAAAAAGTGCGGACCACACAATCACTTATTTTGGGGATAATGACACGAAATTGTGTGTCAAAATCATTTTCCATTCCTTTTATTTTTCAATCTAAAGAGTGGAGACAAGTCACTTGTAAACCTAACAAAGCAACAATACCAAGCCTCTATTGAAGAGAATGGCGAGAATTTTATGGCACAGACCAAACTAAACTCAAATATACATCTACCTGGGGAGGTGGAGTCTTGTTTGATGGTTGAATATGTGCCACAGGCGAAGGACCGCACAATAGCCATTGACGGGAAGGAGATGATTCGGATGTGGAATGTGAGTCTATCATCAAGTAGGACCGAAGGATCCCAAGTTGGAATTCTGGAAGCAATGATTCATAGTAATTTTTCGTGTTTTGAGAACATCCCCTCTCATCACAATTGGTATCATTAAGATCATCATTTGGAATTGCAGAGGTGTCTTTGGCTCCAAAGAATTTAGGAGGCACATCAAAGAACTTCTTTGAAGCAGAAACTGATGTGGCAATCCTTTTTGAAACCGTCCAGCGAAAAAAGCCTTTAAAGTCATTGCTAAGATTGGTTTTCTGAGTTCCATACATTATCCTCCTCCTATTGGAAGATCTGGAGGTATTTGTATCATTTGGAATTCAGATTTGCTCGATATTAATCGTATTGAAGCCCGCCCAAATAGAATTCATGATGTCATCTCGAGAATAATCTTTGTAGGATTGATAACTTCAACTTCAATGTCAAAGAATTGTAACTTGATAGATTTGGGCTACTGGACTCGCTTTTTACTTGGAGCAACCATGCAATTACAGATGGAGACTCTTGTACCATCAAGCATGTGGGGCTCATCTCCTAAAGTCCATTCTTAGTATTAAAAAAATCTCGCTTTAAATTTGATTTTAACACATGTATAATGTTGTTATGACTATTGGATGTTCTAATTAATGTATTCTTGTTGTGAAGGAGCCTCATTGGATTGCTTTGGAACCTCCTGCTGAGGGCTGGATTAAGGTCAACACTTATGCCAGCTGCATGGATATTGATGAGAATGGTAGAGGCATGGTGGCCATTGGTGGGGTCTTCATAGACGGTAATGGAATATTGTATAGAGGATTCGTGGGATTTATGGGAAGAAACTCCATCCTTCAAGGAGAATTGCTGGCTATCAAAGAAGCTTTGTGGATTGCTAAGGACTATCTTTGTCTCCCAGGTTGTTGTGGAATCGACTCTGTCTCTCTTTGTAATGGCTATTAACGGTGGATCTAGGAATGATGACGGCAGATCGCTTGTTGAAGATATCCTTGCCTTAAAGAATTCTGGCATAAATGCTAATGTGTGTTATTCAAATAAAAAGCGAGGATGATGGAATAATAGCCAAAGGTTAGTATCATCAACATGTACATTTTTGGTTGTGCATGTAATTGTACTTCATTTCTTACTTATGTTCATTTTGGAACTGATTATCAAGTTTAAACCCTATAATCAAGTTTAAAACAAAACCATATAACTGGACACAAAGTTAAAGTTGGGTAGAAAATTTTATTTTGATAGATATATGAAGATAAATAAAGATTAATCACGATAGAATAAAATTAAACCATACTCCTTAATTAATACTATGGTTTAACATTAAAATACTCACGATAAAATAAGGTAGTTGATTGAGTACGTTGTGATATTATTGAAGGATTAATTATTATAGGAAAGGTTCTCAAAATGAATTTGTTTTGGTTTTTTTAAATAAAAGGTGGAATTTGATTTAGAAAATGTGAATACAAGGTTTTGATTCGTTTCAACTACCAAAGTCATAAAGGTTTACGAAGCGTTGGAATTGTTTCAACTACAAAGTCAGTTTTTGAAAAGTGAAACGCCGCATCCATTTAATTGCTTCAACTACAATTAACCTAGGGTTAACCTAGGCTATATATATTCTGGGATGATGCTAAGATAAATACCGTATATCTCTAAATCAGGAAGCACATCAAAGAAAAAAAATGGCAACGGAAAGAAACGAATTCATGAAAATCTTTGGAGGAAGAAAGGCAACAAATTGAATCATATTCAAGCAAGAACTGGAGGAAGAGATGAAGCGGTTAAGGAAGGAATTTATGCACCAACTGGAGGAGCAAAAGCAAGACATGATGGCACAGAGATGGGAACTTCTTCATGAAACCGAGAACATCAACGTTAAGGTCACTACAACAAAAACGGCTTTTCGCGTCGTGCAAAATAGCTATTGGCGACGCACATCGCATGCTGCAGAGTTCAAAGCCGCTAAAAGATTATGTAATCTGCGGCATGCGGTTGCGCGTCTCTTGATACTAATATGAGCGACTTACCATGTGTGCCGCTATGGCGTTATTAGCGACTTACGATGTATCTTCGCCAAGCGATAAATACACTAAAAGTGACGTGCTTATACGACGTCGCCGGTCTGTTATTAGCGGTGACAATGCATGACGCCAAAACGATAAGTATATTAAAAGCGGCATATATCGTCAAAGACTCATGGATAAGTGTTTTTTTAAAAAAAATTAATATTTATCTAATACATGAACTAATGCTCACCTGTATAAACCAAAGATATTTGCATAAAACAAAGCAGTACGCAAAATCGTTTGAATAATACACAACTTATTACCGATCCATATAATTCAACACAAATAGAAATACAAAATAACACATTAGCTGAGCATGGGTTGATGGCATCATCGTATAAGCAACACTCTCCTAGGCTACTATAAGCATAAAGCATGTAACACCATCTTATTTGAAGCCTTCTTAAGCCATCATCCTTCAACATTCAATCGACCACAAGTTGCTCGCAATTTCCGTTGGTAAAATTTGCTACAAGGGATTGTGTAGAACCACTATTCCTTCATCCTATCATGTATATAGTACATTCCTTGTCATCATATATCTCAAATATTAAAAAAAGTGAAATTATCCTATTAGTAATATAACTATTAATATCATAAAATTTTACAACATATTTTGCACCAAGCATAAAGCTTTTAATTTGTGTTGCTTACCTGCTAGTAAAATCCGTGTCAGGAATCCCAATAAGTATAGCACTTGGTAGTCCAAGGTACCCGTCACATGAAACAGAGATACCTATGCATAATTATACCACAAAGAAAAATAAGCATACTAGCAACCAGGAAGAGCATCTTGAAAAAAACTAATAAAGAAATGAAAACACAAATACATTCATTCAACCTACATAAAAAATAGGACATAGAGCAACTTCATATATACCCCTTACCCCTGTTGATAAGCTAGACACTGGAAAGTATCCAAAGGAGTATAATCTTATAATTATCCAAAAAAATTATGACCAAGTTTTAGCACTATGTAATCAGACATAGTCAAAATTTGCTAGAACCACCAAGTATGCTCAGCTAACATGAGAATATAAGGATAAATAAGGTAATCATACGATACAATGGAATAGTATTAGGCATCAAAAACCAATCAGCTATACTCATGAATTTTGACAAAACTAAGTGGCATGAATATTGTAAGGATACAGATTTTCCTAATGTTCCAACTCTTCACTTGCTCCATAAACAAAAAGAGTATACATTTCCTACTGTGGAATGGTTCATATCTATGTTTTACTTCTTAAACAAAAGAAAATGGTTCATATCCATGTATAAAAGAAAAACGGAAACAATTCCCATGCTTCCTAAGAAATCCATCTATTTATCAAAGACAATGCTCAATTATACACTTGTGCTAAATCAGTACTTCATAACTATTTCTCATTGTCCAAAACAAAAGTTCAAAAAAAAAAAAAAAAAAAAAAAAAAAAAAAAAAAAACTCAACGAAAACACCAAAAAAACAAACGGCCATCAAAACTAAAAAATGCTTCGACATCACAAATCACTACTTAGTCTACCACCAAAAAATCGCTATTACGTACATCGACCATAGATGAACACATTATAATCGAATACATACTTTTGCTTCTTCGATTAAGTTTGACCCTTGCTTCTTGTAGATAAAAGGTTAACTGGTGTTTGCTTATGGAATAACTACGAGAACCCTTGCGGAATACCAACTATGGTTATTTAAGTTGTCGCATTCTCCACGCAAGTACAGCAAAAATTGAATCAAACAAAAGGTTTAATTTGTAGGAATACAAGTTTAAACGTGCTTGAAGGAGACTACAATTCCGCATACATGTCTCCGCACATAAGTTGTAGCTAAATAAAACATTCAAAAAAAAAAGTAGAAGGCCGAAATAAGTAAGATGTTGAGCATGTTTTTGGATGCAAATTCTAAAAGAAAAAGCCTACACATTAGCATCGAAAGAACAAGCGAAATCCCGTAATGGCTAGAATAAATCAACAAAAGATCTTTAACATAATTTTATAGCAACTTCCGGCACAAAAAATCGAGGAACACTATATAGAGTAGAACATAATGTACACATAACAATACAGAAAGAAAAAATAATAACAATGCAAGTTTGAAATATCAAGCTTAACATTTCGTTAAATTCTCCCTTCCATTGATTACGCAAACCAAAATGTTTAAAATAAAACTATCCCGAGAGGAACTATTTGTTTACTTTCGAGATAGCCACGACGCCGGTACTCAAATTTTGGCTTCCCAATACATATTTAAGAGAAAGCATCATTTGTGCACAATAGAACACAAGCAGAACCTTGCAAAAAGAAAAAAGTCACAACGTAGTACACAGCACCACAATGTATGAAATATATGTTTCTATTGTCTCAGTATGTATATAGTCCATTGCAATGCTTCACCTTGAAAGAGTCGAGTAAGAAAACAAAAATTGCATGAGTAAAATACATTAACTCCGCCAAAAAATACATCAACTCCATTTAATCAAGAGAACATTTAAAGAGCTAATTTATAATTTGAAAAGGGTCTATGAATAAAAAAAATTTAAAGACAGAATAAATGAAAAATACCACGAGAAATTCACATACCTTATTAATGAACCTTTCGTGTTCTTCAAATTCTTTTAGCAATTTTAACCACTGTTTGCTCAAGATCCGCTTCGTCTGAACTACAAAGATATCATTGTTATTTGACCATCTTTATGCGAAAATCAAAGAAACCCCACATCAACAAGATAACCAGGATAACAAACAAAGCGTATTCTTATAAAGATGAGCCCACAATATCCTCAATTCGAGACAAAACCTAGATTTTTCAAAGTGAGGAAACAAAAATGGATTACCCGAATTAGGCCTTTGTGTCTCGAGGGAGGGTGGTCGATTAACCTGTGATGGAGACTGTTGAGACGATTGTGGGAACAGCAGTATCGTTGGTGCAAGCTCTCGCGTTTAGGGAATCGCTGAACAAATGGGAGAAGTAGATCGACCGAATTGAGAATTGTTCCTTGTTTTTTTCTTCAGAGGGTAATAGCGAATTGTTTTTTACAGGATTAAAAAACATACAAAATGCGCTGTTCATGTGTTTAAATTTAGAAAAAAAATATTAATACTAAAATAAAGACACGCCTATACACGCTGCCAATAATATATTTTTAACGGCCCGTTTTTTTGCGCCATAAATTTACTTATTAACGGCTTACAATAGTTGCAAGCGATCTTTAACATGCCATGTCAATTATTAGCGGCGTGGATTTATTCACATGTCGTTAAAGAAGTATTTCGCAAAGACGCTATAAATGCGCCGCCGCGAATAAGCCATGAAAGTGATATTTCTTGTAGTGGGTGGTTGAGGAGGTTGAATCAAGAGACTGTGAGGTGGCAAATCTGAAAGAGACGATGCAGACCTACAAGAGGAAGATCAATCAAGTTGTCCAGGTTTGCAATGAGACGACGGGGAAAAGGATTGCACATCTGCCACATTATCTGTGATTTCTGAAAAACTTTGTTGTTGTTATGTCTGTTTGTTTAATTTTAATTTTCTTTGCTTGTTTGCGAAACTTTGGGTTTAATTTTAATTTTTGTTTGTATAATTTATTTTCATGTCCTGAAACTAATGCTTTTATTTTTATGTTCATGTTTATTGTATAATATATTTATCTGAAATATTTCTGTTCTTTGGAAATTGCCATGAGTTTGCTTTTGGTTCTAATGTCCTCCTAGTCCAATTTGGTTTGTTTTGCTTTTTCTTTGGGGTTGGTTCTGGTATTGTATATGTTACACAAGTTAAAGCATGTATGCACCAACTGGAGGAGCAAAAGCAAGACATGATGGCACAGAGATGGGAAAAGGAAGATCAATCAAGTTGTCCAGGTTTGCAACGAGACGACGGGGAAAAGGATTGCACATCTGCCACATTTTAATTTTAATTTTAATTTTCTGGTTTTGTATATGTTACACAAGTTAAAGCTTGTGTAACTTTGAATCGTATGTTGTTATTTTAACAGACTTGGAAATGAGCAGACTTTATAAGAAAATAAAATGATTTGTATTTCTTATGTGAGTTGAATGAAAAAATTAATTAGTGTCTGTTATAAAAGAAAGAAAAAAGATTATATTAATTAACGGGGAGAAATAATGTAATTATAGGATTTTCATACTTTATAAATTATAATAATAAAGAATATAAGGAAGAAAAAAAACAACAAAAGAGGATTGCATTAAAAAATAAAACAACTACTCTGCGTGATAAACAAGAAGGAAATAAAAGAGAGAATATACCGTCACATCGCATGCATAGAAAGCGTGAAAAAAAGTAGAAAGAGGACAAAACATGACAGAATCAGTGGCAGGGGGCCATTGTTGACCGGGGACCGTCCATTCCCCCTTCATTTCCATTCATTTCATTTTGTTTTAAGCGAGTAGATAGTAGTACCGTTTTCTGAGACGAGTAATGATAGAGGGACAACCGATGTGTCACGACAATTGCCATAACGGTGATTTTCAGTATTGATATTTGATCTTTTTAGATTTATGACATACAATTAGTCCGTTTAGGGTGTCTTACGTGAGTATGTCACTCAATAAGTCCCTTTAGGGTGTCTTATGTGAGTATGTCACACCATAAGTAGTCATAATTGAATCAGAAGTCCGGTTATGGTGTCTTACGTGAGTATGTCAAACAATAAGTCCGTTTATGGTGTCTTACGTGTGTATGTCACTCAATATGTCCGTTTAGGGTGTGTTACGTGAGTATGTCACTCAATATGTTCGTTTAGGGTGTCCTACGTGAGTATGTCACATAATAAGTCCGTTTAGGGTGTCTTACGTGAGTATGTCACTCAATAAGTCCGTTTAGGGTGTCTAATGTGAGTATGTCACTCAATAAGTCCGTTTAGGGTGTGTTACGTGAGTATGTCACTCAATCAGTCCGTTTAGGGTGTCTTACGTAAGTATGTCACTCAATCAGTCCATTTAGGGTGTCTAATGTGAGTATGTCACTCAATTAGCCCTAATTGAATCAGAAGTCCGGTTATGGTGTCTTACGTGAGTATGTCACTCAATCAGTCCGTTTAGGGTGTCTTACGTGAGTATGTCACTCAATAAGTCCATTTAGGGTGTCTAATGTGAGTATGTCACTCAATTAGTCCTAATTGAATCAGAAGTCCGGTTATGGTGTCTTACGTGTGTATGTCACTCAATATGTCCGTTTAGGGTGTGTTACGTGTGTATGTCACTAAATATGTCCGTTTAGGGTGTGTTATGTGAGTATGTCACTCAATCAGTCCGTTTAGGGTGTCTTACGTGAGTATGTCACACAATATGTCCGTTTAGGGTGTCTTACGTGAGTATGTCACACAATATGTCCGTTTAGGGTGTCTTACGTGAGTATGTCACTCAATCAGTCCGTTTATGGTGTCTTACGTGAGTATGTCACTCAATATGTCCGTTTAGGGTGTGTTATGTGAGTATGTCACTCAATCAGTCCGTTTAGGGTGTCTTACGTGAGTATGTCACTCAATATGTCCGTTTAGGGTGTGTGATGTGAGTATGTCACTCAATCAGTCCGTTTAGGGTGTTTTACGTGAGTATGTCACTCAATCAGTCCGTTTAGGGTGTCTTACGTGAGTATGTCACACAATATGTCCGTTTAGGGTGTCTTACGTGAGTATGTCACTCAATCGATCCGCTTATGGTGTCTTACGTGAGTATGTCACTCAATATGTCCGTTTAGGGTGTGTTATGTGAGTATGTCACTCAATCGATCCGTTTAGGTGTCTTACGTGAGTATGTCACTCAATCAGTCCGTTTATGGTGTCTTACGTGAGTATGTCACTCAATATGTCCGTTTAGGGTGTGTTATGTGAGTATGTCACTCAATCAGTCCGTTTAGGGTGTCTTACGTGAGTATGTCACTCAATATGTCCGTTTAGGGTGTGTTATGTGAGTATGTCACTCAATCAGTCCGTTTAGGGTGTCTTACGTGAGTATGTCACACAATATGTCCGTTTAGGGTGTCTTACATGAGTATGTCACTCAATATGTCGTTTAGGTGTCTTACGTGAGTATGTCACTAAATCAGTGCGTTTACGGTGTCTTACGTGAGTATGTCACTCAATATGTCCGTTTAGGGTGTCTTACGTGAGTATGTCACTAAATCAGTCCGTTTATGGTGTCTTACGTGAGTATGTCTCTCAATATGTCCGTTTAGGGTGTGTTATGTGAGTATGTCACTCAATCATCCGTTTAGGGTGTCTTACGTGAGTATGTCACACAATAAGTCCGTTTTAGGTGTCTTACGTGAGTATATGTCACTCAATAAGTAGTTCTAATGGAATCGGAGTCCGTTTAATTTTGTTTTAATTATTATTATTAATTTTTATTTAGTAGTAAGAAGATGTATGTATTAACTATTTTTTTTAATAATCAAATGATGTAACTAGAATAAATAAATAAATAAATATAATCAATCAAATGATGAAACTAGAATAATTATTTTGATTTTTTTTTTGTTAATTTTGTGATCGGAACCCTTCTCTCCCCCTCCATCATCATCAATTCCCGCCCTTAAGCTGCTCCCCTCTCAATTGTTGCAACCAAAATTTTTGGGGGCCTGCTTTCCCGCTAAGAATCGGCGAAAATTTAGAAATTTTCAATCAGTCCCCTATTTGATTTGATTCGAATTCTTCACCCACAACTAACCCCTCTAACCAACCCAAGTACACCCCCACCCCTTTCATTGATGTGTTTCCCTCTTTTGATCTTCCCACCATTCAACCTTCAAAATCTCCATTAAAGAAACCAACTAGAGCTCATTTTGGTGAGTTACTCTGCTCTTTTGTTTTAGCTTTTCTTCTATGGGCTTTGTGAAGTACCTCTTTTGTTTTTCCAGAATGTTGTTACATTTTTTTGATTTTGAACTAATTTCTAACATATTTGTGTGAATTAACAGGGCATCAATGCCTTAATAGAGCTAATTTTGGTGAGTTACTCTGCTCTTTTGTTTTAGCTTTTCTTCTAGGGGCTTTCCGATGTACCTCTTTAATTTCTAACATATTGGGGTGAATTTACCTAGACATCAATTACTTAACAGAGCTAATTTTGGTGAGTTACTATGCTCTTATGAATTATGTTTTTTTTGAAACGAAGAAGCAGTCAAATTCACTCATAGATTGCACTCTTGTGAATCGGGAGTACTTGTTAGGGACGTTTAGTTATTTATTTGAGATATAGACAGACCATTTAATACTCAATTATGCACAATTCTTTTCATAGTGCCTGCAATCTCTGAAACGAACCTGAAGCAAAATATGAAGGGTACTTCTCCGATTTCCAGTTCTTCTAGCAAGGTAAATGAATCTGGGACATTTCATGAGCGTACATTGTTATGAAAATGTGGCGTTCCTGCAAAATTGGTGACTTCAGGAATAGATGCTAACCCAGGGAGACTGTTCTACGGTTGTCCTTATTGGCCGGTATGACTAATTTTTTTGGTTATACTTTCCATTTACTTTCAAGGGATAATGTGTCTCAGATAATAATTGGAATTTCTTATTTTGCAGGATGATGAAGTCAAATGTGACTATTTCATATGGCGAGGACAAGGTGTCTCAGATCTCTTCGGGCCATATGGCAAAGTGTCTTCATCTCTTGGGCCATATGGCAAGGTGTCTTCATCTATTAGGCCACATGAAGATGTTACCTCTGTGAACTTGATGAAGAAAAGCAGGATAAACTTGAATGCACAATCGGTGTCCTTCAAAATGATATTGAAATGATAAAGTGCATGCGAGACAATGATGCAAAAAAAATTAAACAAGTTGAGATCAACGTCACTGAGTTATTGAGAGGTCGCAATTCAGATTCCATGGTTCAAATGTTACTCCATGATAGAGAAAGGATTGCTCGCCTGGAGACACTACTTGAGAAGACCAGGGTAGGGAACAATTCATCTCAAAAGAAACTTGTATTATTGACTATTACTTGTCTAACCTTTTATTTCGTATGTCATCTTACGAAATAAAAACTTAATTTCTTGGTATTCTCATTTCTCTGTATATTTCTGTACATTTCATTTGGTTTTCTTATCTAATGGTTATTTGAATGATTTGAATGGTTATCACATTAAACAAAAAGGAGAACAATCAACATTCGTGAGTGAATGTTTTACAAGCTTAAACCCGTATCCTGGGGCAACACAAGCTTGAACTTGTTTCCAGGGCCGACACAAGTTTAAACCTGTTTCTAGAGTGAATGTTTTACAACACCCTTAATGGACGCAAAACACCACATTCGTGACACTCAAACAACGTCCCTTCACATTAAACAAATGAGAACAACCAACACATAAATGTTTTACAAGCTTAAACCCGTTTCATGGGGCTACACAAGCTTGAACTTGTTTCCAGGGCCGACACAAGTTTAAACCTGTTTCTAGAGTGAATGTTTTACAACACCCTTAATGGACGCAA
The DNA here is from genome assembly GCA_026214975.1 of Gentiana macrophylla. Taxonomy (NCBI): domain Eukaryota; kingdom Viridiplantae; phylum Streptophyta; class Magnoliopsida; order Gentianales; family Gentianaceae; genus Gentiana; species Gentiana macrophylla. The sequence goes on from CM047806.1 coordinate 125,616,114, forward strand.
AACACCACATTCGTGACACTCGAACAACTTCCCTTCACATTAAACAAATGAGAACAACCAACACATCAATTTGCCATCATTCAAAATTCAACATCATCTACATCTTCCAGATTTAAACATCAACCAATCAACCAAAGAAGAACAACCAACACATAGAATTTGCCATTATTCAAAATACAATAACTCTTCTCAAAAAAAATAAAAAAAATACAATAACAAACAAACACATCAACACATCACTTTCCAAAGAAGAACAACCAACACATAGAATTTGCCATTATTCAAAATACAATAACTCTTCTAAAAAAAAAAAAAAAAATACAATAACAAACAAACACATCAACACATCACTTTCCATTATTCAAAATACAACACAAGTTACGTCTTCGAATCTTACACATCAACCAATCATCCTCAATGATTAAACATCCACAATATGTAAACATCCCATCCTCTTCATCAACACTAATACTTAAATGACCACAATATGTATCCCATCGCCTTCTGTAACATTGTCAAAAAAAAAAAGGTAACAAGCTTAATGCAATGTAACATGATTGAATATAAAAAGAACTCTAAATATTAATCCATACAATACCTTATCATGGCAAAGTAGAGTGTCCGCTGGTGAGCATTTCTCCACCAATCAAACTCTTACAAGTGGAAGCGTAATGACCATTGACACCGCATTTTCCACAAACATACTTCGTCTTTCTGTCCCCGGCTGAGCGTTTCCTCTTTTTTGATGGCCGTCCACTTTGTCTCTTTGGCACCTTCGGTGGCAAAACCACATCGTTAAGCACATCATCGGGATACACACATTCATCTTCATTTTGAAGTGGATACACACATTTGGAATAACCTAGCCTCCAACAATTGACGCTATAATACCAAGTGCAATACTTGGAGGCTTGCTTCCTCAGATACTTCAAACACAAAGAATTGCATGCTCGCATGGATACATATCCATCCGGAATTTTTACATGTACAAGTCTTCAAATCCAACTCAACGATGTAAGAAATAACAAAGATCCTTTTCACGAACATCATACTTATCTGAGGAAAGTGTATTAACTGAAAATCGTTTCGCTGACTCGAAGCTTTTGTTCACTTCGATTTCAATTTTGGGAGTAAGAGCATCTTGGCAATTTGTAGATGATTCATTTCTTTTAGCAAACCAATCCTGTAACATCTCCCGGATATGTTCAATCAACCCAACAATTGAAAATTCTCGTGCACGCTTTAGCCTAGCATTCACAGACTCGGCATGGTTTGTGGTCATTATGTTGTAACGAAATCCCTCAAATTTAGCTCTAGCCCACATAGGGAATTCTGGCTTCTTTCAAATATTCGTCGCCTTTCGGACATTTACTACTAAAGTTTCGAAATGCAACTTGAATTCCGTCTCATATAGGCCTCTGCAAACTTTCGAAAGAGCTTTCCCACACCACGCCTGGGATATTTCATCCTCAAATTCTTTTGCATGTGATACATGCAATGCCCATGGTGCGCATTCTTAAACACCGCCTTGAAAGATGTTTTAATACTATCGGCACGATCAGAAAGTATCGCAAGATCATTCGTGTCCCCAATGATGGGTTTTAGCTTATCAAAAAACCATGTCCAAGACTCTATACTTTCAGAAGCAACAACACCCCAAGCAAGTGGAAATATTTGATGATTTGCATCTTGACATGTTGCCACAAGTAAGGTCCCTTTATAACGCGTTTTTAAATGCGTGCCGTCCACATAAATGACTTTCCGCATCGCCAAATAAAATCCTCAATACTTTGACCAAGTGCCATGAAAAAGTATTTGAAAACATTCCCATCACTTTTTCAATATGATATCTGAGTGTCCGGGTTTCTAGCCTTCAGTCTATAACAATATTTGGGTAATTCTCCCCAACTTTTGTTTGGATTACCCCTTATCAATCCTTCTGCATAACCCTTAGCCCTGTAAGCCTTGCAATAAGTTACATCATATCCAAATTCTTGCTGGAAATCATGCATCAAGTCCTTTTAGTGCGTTAATACGATTGGCATCTTTAAACCTTCGGCAAAGTATGTGCCAATTAGCTTGGCGTAGCATGTCTATGGTCTTTCGAGGAGCAATAGGTGGGCGGCTATGCTTGTTTGCATACGTTACCACTACAAATCGCTCAGATGGTGCTTGAAGTTTGGTGGCTCATAAACGCCATTTGCATCCGGCGGCTTCACATAAAAACCGAATAAACGCTTTTTGTTGGAAGTTTGCGTTTTGAATTCAAACTTGTACTTCGTAGCCAACTTCGCAAGTTTGAATACCAAAAACTTTTGCATTTAAACGGATCATTCACACGAAAGTCTTCATGTTCGGGAATGCACACTAAAGTATCACCTACTGAGACGGCTACAACGAAAGTCTTCATGTTCAATTCTTTGCACGTTAACCATAGTTGGGGTGCATTCAAGGGATCAACAACCTCATTTCTCTCAACAAAGCCATCAAGATTCTCATTTGACAATTCATCACCCCGCTCATGCTAATTCTACGATATGATTCTTCTAAATAAACATCTTCACCCAAATTCACCAATAAGGAGTCTTCAAGTTGCTCATTAAAGTCCATATTGTCACCCCGTGTTCAAATGAGAATCTTCGACACATGTCTCTATGCTTTCTATTCTTACATCCAACATCTCTTCCATGGCATTCCCAACAACATCCATATCTATCTCTTCATTAATGATCTTTTCAACACATGTCTCTATGCTTTCTATTCTTACATCCAACATCTCTTCAATGGCATTCCCAACAACATCCACATCTATCTCTTCATTAACATTCTTTTCAACACATGTCTCCATGCTTTCTCTTCTTACATCCAACATCTCTTTCATCCCATTTGCCAAAACATCAACATCTGTCTCTTCATCTCTTTCAACACATGTTTCTTGACTTTCCGACACATTTACTACTTCACATGTTTCTTGACTTTCATAAACCTCGGTACACTTTTCCTTTTCCTTCAAACATATTAATAAAGCATCTTGTTTTAAATTACAAACATATATAAACCGATTCACAAGCTTATCGCAATCAAGCACCATCGGTCTAGCTTTACTAATGGGGACCATATATTTCATCTCAAACTCATACTTAGTTGTATCGATTTCCAACTCATTTTTCACCATGTCATACAATTCTTCAAATGTAATGTTCTTTTTGACACTCGTAATCGTCGAAACTTCTTGATTCACACCCTACAAACTTCCAAGACCATAGACCATTGACGTCTTTTTCAATCTCCACAGGTAAAATATAAAAATACAAACTTTATCTTCCATCACGCTTCACGAGATCCTGTTTTTATTCAATACAATAATTACAAACCAATATACACATAGACAAAATCCATAATTCCGTTCAAATAGCCATTAACAAGTTTAAACTTGTGTCACACTATAATCAATCCACCTTGAAATGCGGATAGAAGTTCACATAGCCATTAACAAGTTTAAACTTGTGTCACACTATAATCAATATTTTAAGATTAATACGATTACCATTCACTGGAAATGCAACTAGATATAACTAAATAGATAGATATATATATATATATATATATATATAGTAGTCATACCAGGTAATAATCGCACAAATCACCAATTCAACATTTAACCATTTCAATTCAAATCAAATATCCATTTTCAATCAGGGTCACCCCATTTTCAATTCAATTCAGAGTTAAACACACGGTTTAAGCTAATCCCGCAGGGTAAGTAAACTAACAAACTCAATTTCCCTAAATTCACATACCGGTATGGAAAGCCAAGAAACCCTTTCGATTACCACCCAGCTCGGCTAAGACAATGATTGACGGAGAAGAAGAAAAGAAAGGGCTGTTCCGGCGAGGTCAATGACTGGACACCGATGGAGAGACACAGCAGAGTTATTCGCTTTGCACAGAGAGGGGCGGAAGCAGAGTAATTGGATACTGATCTGATTTTGGCGCGTAAATTAGGGTTGGTTAATTTACCCGCCCTAATTTAGGGGGTCGGATTAAGCAAAGTTTAATGGGATGTTTAATTAAGGGTTAATTACATTTTTAGTGTTAAGTAAATCACCCCAAATCAATAAGGGGGGAGGGCATTAATGGCTTTTCACCTAACTTGGAGAGTCCAAGCTTGTTCATGACATGATTTATGTCATGTAGAACATTATTGCAACAATTTCGGTTGATGATGCCTTAAATAACTAAAGCGCCCATTACTATAAAACAACATCCTTTTGTGTGGTACTAAAACAAACTTATACTTCATCCGTCCCAATTTGTTTGAGACTTTTTTTTTTTTTTGGTTGTCCCAAAATAAGTCTCATAACTCTAAATAGACTTAAAGTTTTTGTTTCAATTGCCTAAATTACCCCAACCCATTAATTGATGTCTTTTAAATATTGTGAAAATAATGTTACATATAAAAAGGTAAATTGATCAAGTTTTAAATGATCAGACAACTCATTAATTGATGTCTCCTTAAATATTGTGAGTTTCAAAATGTTTCAAACAAAATGGGACGGAGGGAGTATACCATTGCGATTAAAGGAATCTACATCATCTTCAGGACCCTACCAGATGCTTCCAAAGATGACCCCTACCATCTAATAAGATGCCTCGATACCACTTATAATGCCTCAGAATATATGTCTGACGACGCTTACTTGAATCGTAATTACTATCTTCGTCCCAAAACATAATCTCTAGACAGAAAGGAAAGGAAAAAAAAAAAATTTAAATTTGAAGTATCATGCACAATGTCACTTGGATTTCAAGAAGACAAATAACCTTTCATGAATCAATAAACACTCATCATTCATTATGTACATACTTTTATAAGTCATAAAAAGTTTGCTAATCTAGCACACACCATCTACTATTCAAGAAAATTTACATGATAAATACCCTTAAAAGACCCTCAAATCATCTAGAATCATCCATCCATATATATATATATATATATATATATATATATATATATATATATATATCCGGTTTATCAATGACTCAATATCATTTGAATCGTCGTCTTTTAACTGAAAAATCTAAACGAGTCTAGCGTTTTCCCATCGAAAGAAGTTACTACAAACTCTAACCTAATCGCATACCGGAGTGGTGGCATCGGCATTTTCGAGGTTTTTTTATCTCAACCCGTAATCGATCCTTAAACGCTTTAACTCAGCTAAGAAGATCGGGCTCGACTTAAGAGTTTTCGATGCAAGGTTTTGACATCGTCTCTCGAACAGTCTCGAGATATACGAACAAGCTCCCACAGTGCTCCACAACTTATCATCTCTTTAGCATTCATCTCTGGAAAATGGATGAACATAATGTAACGTGTAATAAAGTGAGTTGGATGGTATCATATTCATCTACTTGGTACAGAGATTGATGTAAAATTTCTCGAACAACGAACACGTACCGTGTTGTGCTAAATGGCATAGGGCTAGCTCGACATGACGTCGGATCGGGGAAGCTTCGTGGTTCGAGTTTTGCACAATCCATGGAAGTGCACCATCTTCAATTAATAGAGATCTCTCTGTCTTTGACCCAGCTGTTATATATATGGCACAAGATTAGCAAGGGCACAGAGAACAGTAACATTAATTAAACTGTCTCTACAATATTAACACCTGTAATTGAACCGAGTCGAGTTGTGATGCAGGCTCGGCTCGGCTCGACAGATATAATTCAATAAAGATGTTTATGTTGCTTACCTTGACTGAGTGTTCTGGATTCACATTTCGCGAAATTGGCGATTCCGCGAGCAACTTGTGCAAGAACATCGGGATGTCTGCTTCGAACCATACCGAGCAGGGCCTTGATTCCGCCTTCTCCTCGCAGCTTCATACGTAATTTATCTGCAAATATTTATATCCACTTCTTTGTTTGTCAATTAATGTAAATATCTTATGTCATTGACTCGGTGCGGATGGCTGGCCTATGTATGTAAGGTTGCCCGGGTACGGCGACGTGAATCAAACTCACGACCTTGTAAACGAAGTGACTCGTTCAGCATTAAAATAAACGGAATAAGCACGTACATACCGTTGCCACAAAGGTTAGCTAAGGCGCCAGCAACCATAATGAAGCGTCTGAGGATCCTGAGCAGTAGCAGCTGTGACTGATAACAAACTTATGCCCCTTGAGACACTATAAGCTCTTGATTGGTTTCTGATTAAAAGATCACAGAAGGGGCAAAACGCGTCTTTTCACAAGTCGAATATATTATGGTACTACTCAAACAAGTTGCAGAATTGTTTTCATATTTACCATTCATTGCAAGATTTGCAATTGCACCAGAGGCGACTCGCTGGATGGTCTCGTCATCAGAGTTACGGAGAAGCATCAACAAAGACGAAAGACCCCCTGCTTCAACGATCTTTTCCTGATTCGATTCTGACAAATAGATCAAATATCTTGATTTCAGAATTGTAAACCCATGTATTTGGAAATAAAATAGTATTTGAATAAATAGTGTAATTTTAATTTAATAACTTTAGCAAGAATATTGCCTTCAGCAGCGAGATTGGCCACGACTTTGACGCGTGGATTCGTACATCAGCATCCTCTGCTTCAAGTAGTGACAATATCCTTTGCAATCCCACTGTTATCATATTTCAAAATATCAGAGAGGGCCAAGAGATAATTACAAAAAGAATAAAGAATAAAAGACATTTTTGTCCTTTTGTTTCACGATTTTCACGCTTCTATCCCTAATTATTCATCTTGGCACTTTCACCCCTCGTTTATGCATTCTTTTACTTTTTCAGTCCATTTTTGCCAAGTAAAGTTTTATTGGTTCAAGTCTATTGTATCTTCAATGCTGGTTGTTGTACACATGGGAATTTGGACTGGGGTAAAAGTGTTTGGATTGATAAAATATAAGAATAAGAAAATGCATAGATGGGGTAAAGGTGTCGAGATGGAACATTGGGGATAGAAGTGCAAAAATCGTGAAACAATAGGGACCAAAAGTGTTAGTATGCTAAATATAAATAATGTCGGGAACACTGAGACATGACCTTGTTCAAAGAGTTTAGCCATTGAAGCCTTCTCTCCATCTCCGAAATCTCTCGATAATTGTTGATTGACTTGAGGGATCAAAGACTCCAGATTTCGGAAAACTTTTCATCACCGCCTTTATCAAGCTGCCTTCTTGACTGCATAAACCTCGTACATCAAATACTAGGTTGCACAAGTACAGATACACGGGTGCAGGATTTTTTGAAAAATATAAGATACTGGTACGGAGGGCATATGCGCATAAGGTTCTTCATCTCACAAATCCGAATTATGGATATGCATATATGAATCCAGTATCCCACAGTCGGATACGGGACACGCCACAAGACAGAATTATTCATGCATCATGGATAACATAATCAAAGAACATTCCATTTATAGGTTATATTACGGACCTATAGAGCAAATAACATACCTCGTCAGCCTCAAGCTTATTTGCAACAACTGACTATGCAATTCAAATTTCTTCATCCAGTTTCGCTTTTCTTTGTGACTCGTCCTCAAGCATCTTACGAAGCTTTACAATCTCAGAACTTTTCGTTGCCTGGAAGTCAATATAACAACCACCAAATCAGCATAACTCCTAGAACACGAGTCTTATATGGTCTATGAACGATAAAAATAAATGAGTCAAACCTCCAGCCTTTTCCACTGTGTTAATTGACTTCGTAGACTATTGACTTCATCTTCAGCGGCTTTTCGTTTTTGAATTTCAGTTTCAAGCAATTTTCTTAATTCATTGATTTCTGCTGACAAAGTAGAAAACTGTACCACAGAGTCAATGTGATATACAACACAAGTTACTTTAAAGAAATGGATAGACACTTTTGGTCCCTTTTATTTCCTGAAAAATGGATTTTCATCCTCAATGTTTTGCAATTAGGTCCCTTATCAATGCATTTTTAACATTTTCAGTCCAAAATTCCACTTGTCCGTCAACGAGCATAGAACAAACGACAAGCTCCAACCAATAGAAACTTGAAATGTGGCATGAATGGACCGAAAAGGTAAAAAATTGCATAGATGAGGGGTTAAAGTGCAAATATAGACATTGGGCATCGAATTGCAAAAATCGTGAAACAGAAGGGACCAAAAGTGACATTTAATTGTTAATACAAAAATATAAATACGACAGACCAATTTTCTACAGCATTTTTCTAGTTAAAAAACATCAAATTAACTCTCTCTTTTTTTTGGTGAAACCAATGAGCATCAGGACTAACGAGAAACTCTACGTATGTGATACCTTAATATTGCTATCCTCCATCCTCTGAATTTCGGCTTTCCCATTTCTAAGAAGTTTTTGTGTCTCAGTATACTCCTTGTGAAGTTTCACTCTCTCCTTCTGTAGAGAAGAATAAAATATCTCAATAATTGAAGAAGCCACCAAAAGCAGACTTAAGGCATGTCAATTTCACGTAGCTAGGTTGCACGAGTACAGATACGTAGATATGTGATTTTTGAAAAATTTAGGATACAGGTACCGAGGGCAAGGATCAAATTGCATGATAAAACTACAATGACCAAATAATAAATAGTAAAACGCATAAAATAAAACAATTTTTAGTGTTTCTCTTCATGTTTGGTAGTTTTTCATCAATCTGAACAGCTTTTCATTCATTATCTGGCAGATATTGATCAATTTTCAACATGGTTCTTCATTTCACATATCCGAATTATGGATATGCATGTTTGAAAATTACAAATTCTCCCCCAGTGTGTGTATCCTAAGTATCCGGTGCGATATCTGTGTCAGATACGTAGATACGCATCAGGATACCAAACAGAAGTATCCGTGCAATAAGCATGCAGCCTCAAGAAATTTATTAATCCAAATATGTCCATGTCTCTTGTACGGAAATATGTTTTCAATAACCTACTCTAACTTAGTCACAAGACATGACGTTGATACCGAAAGACATTGTCAAAGTTAAACATTGCTACATCTACAAAATCATGACACAGAGATTAACTATATACCTCAATTGTATCAGCAGACTTTCTTTCAGCCTCTGCAATACGTTTCTCTGCTTCTAAGGCTAATCTTTCAATCTCGTCCTGGAATGCTTTTTGTTGCCTCTCATTTTCAGCAATTTGTTTGTCTAGTTCGGTATCTAATCTCCTAGACAAACTTTTGTAATCGAACTCTTCTTTAATTTTCAACATATTCTCTACCTTCCTGGCCTGACGAGGACAAAAGAGTAAATTGTTTGCTGAATCCTCAAGGTAAATAGTTTACGTAAATAAGTAAAAATGTATGTACGATTTAAGAAGGTGGATCCGGCAATGGCCAACAAATTTTTTTTTTCTTTCTGGCTTTGCATGTAAGAAAAAGGCCAAGAATTTTCTGTACCCTTTGTCCAAACATGATGGTAGTCGCTGTCTCTCCTCTGTGCCTCGGAGATGGCCCAATAGTAACAACTAGTGAAGTTCTTGCTGTTCCTGTAGATATTCAAGAATGCATTTAGCAAAGCAAGTCATTAGGGTACGGCTACTGTATTCAAGTAACATTGTAACAAACACAATTCTGAGAGCATTTACACAATAACACAGGACTGTTGTGATCGAAATATATAATTAGGCGCAAAATTAAAAAATTACAACATATCTCATGCCATGATTCCTAAAGTATGCATCAATGAAACGTATACACGCTGTAGAGTATGTACGATGCATCTTCAATATTATTGTTTTGACTTGATCAACGTCACCCTACCATTCGTGAAACCCTGGCCACTGCGATAAACAAAACCGACTATGTATGTATACCACATATTCTGCACAAATTATTTACCTCCAAAGGAATCTCGAAGCAGTCTTGTCAGTTTTGAATCTCGGACTGGAACATGTGTACTGTTCTCGGCTAATGCATTGATACACTTCCCTAGAGCACTCAAAGAGAGGTTGATTGACTTTGCTTCTTCTAAGGTATGACCTTCACTTCCTACAAAAAAAGACGCAAGTATACAGAATTCACCAAGCAGGAAAAAGAAAATGGTTGGTATGATACTATCGAGAGACAACCGACAGTAATAAATGTTTTTACAACCGTAAAGGGAAGCTAGTGCAGAAAGAAAAAGACTAAACGGACATGAACAAAATCCCACTTTGCTAGAAGAGTAAAAGTAAATGTATAAGACACGAACGGATTTCGTCAGAAAACAACAGATACCTGATTTATGAATACGCTCAGAACCAGCAAGATCTACAACAACAAGTTTGCCTTTACGTACAACAGGTGCCTTCAAAGTTTTAGCCATGACATAAGCGCTACCATTTTCAATTGATAAAGCAGAATCTTTCCCCTTGACACACCTCTTGACGTTCACCTGCAGTAAAAAGAAAGAATTTTATGGACATGAAAATTCAGACAAGACTAAGAGCAAAAGCGTCGTAGAAAAAAATAACTACATCAGAAATACAAGGACAAGAAAACATATATCTACCATCAGAATGGCATGACTACGTGAAGATTCTGTGTTCAATTTTGTATTAGCCGCAAAACGATTGGCTTCACCCACTCGTAAAAGCTCTAAAAAACTAAGTTGATCCCTTATCTCAACCAGGGTGGCTCCAGGTACAGATACATCACCGGTCTTGGGATCCTCCATCATTGTCATATTATCGTTAGAAGCATCCAAAAGGTCCTGCAGGGATTCCATATATAGCTGCATTCACAGATGAAAAGATGTGTCACACGCATACGTGTACATAAAACCAAGACAACACCTTGACAATGTAAATAGTAACGTGTACCACAAATGCGTGAAATGATTAATAAAAAACATTTAAAAAATCATGATTTTAACGACCTGCATGTAAGAGACGGAAATAGTATCTGTCTCAGGTGATATCTCCGCCAAAAGATCCTCCATTGCCCGAACCATAATACCACGGTCTGCTGTATCTTCTTCACCAAGTCGTCCAAGCGTATACGTTTTTCCAGTACCAGTTTGGCCATATGCCATGACTGTCCCATTATAGCCATCCAACACACTCTGAAAGAATAGTATTAAACAGTGTCCAATCACATTCGACTTGAAAAACTGGAATATTAATCCACTGAAATTTTCCTTTAAGCACAAGGTAAGTTGATGAAGGACTGATGGGTACTGCAAGAAGCATAAAAATACTACCTCAACTACTGGTCTAGCCACGACTTCATAAACGCGCTTTTGGGAGGCAAATTCTGTCAGCACTTCATCAAACTCGTATGTATCAGAATCCCAATTGTTCTTCCGAAGTTTTAGTCTTTTGAGCTGAAGGTGAACAACAATCAGAAAAAGAAACAAAAGTAGTATTATTGAAGCCTTTTACCTTCAACGAATCCAATTATTTACTATTTTAAATTTTCTAATGTTGATTGAGCCTGCTGCACTATACAACTTCAGCACTCACATATCCGTGTAAGAGAACAGAATTCTACATTGACAATTCAATATCACAACAGTATCCATGCATTATTATATATCACAATAGTATGGTACATGATCTGCCTATGTTGTTGTGTAGCTTCTTGGTTTCATGAGGAATAAGCTCTGTCAGTCCATAATATACATATGTACTCTTCTTAGTTCCTTCTTCGTTTCTTTAGGGGGGGCAGATTATGTGCTAACACGTCTCCACCGTGAACTACTGGTGAAATCAAGTACACCGAATGGAAGAAACTTGCATGGTAGATATAAACATCATTGGCAAGTCTCTTCTCGTACATTTAAAGGTGAACTATAAGGTCTCGTAAACATATCAGAAATATGTAGCTTCTGTTTAACAGAAAGCAAAGTTCTTTTTTTCGGCATAGTATTGTCTCGTCGATATTCAGGCTGACAATCAAAATCTAGCCTACCTCAGGCTGCAACTCCACGCAATCAGGCAAATCAGCATCAGCTACAGCTTCTTCTGCATTTCGTGGGCGCAACCTTACAGCAACACGAACTCTCCCTCGAACTGTAGCAGCATTGCCAAACAATAATTAACATCTCTCCCCAAAAACTCTCAAATTGTATTTTATCATTATACAGTGCCTAAAAGGCACATAAAGTTGAAATATTATGCATACTGAAGTCAAATTAGCTTATCAAATTAAACGTAGTCATGTCACAGAAAAAAGAAAAATATACCCGAAATAGGACACCTGAACACCAAAAAGGTCAATTTTTACTCAAAATCCTATCCCAGTTTGAAACCAAAACACCATTAATAACACCAAAGTATCTACAAAATTCCATAGACATCTTTGAGTCCATTTTTTTCCAATCCATAAAAGACTCGGTCAGTATAACTATCATTTTAGATATCATTTTGGCAATGAACTACTCCATTATTGATATCTTCCGTGCTACGAGTATCCTCATTACAACTGCCAATTCCATTCTTCTATCTGATGAAAAACTTGCAAATTGATTGCAGGGGAAAAACATGCAAATCGATTGCAATTTCGTCATTCCCTCATGAATCATTTCGCAATTGCTCCTATCCATCAATTGTGCAGAATCAAAACTTTAATTCCCTTCACAAGCTACAAATCAACTACTATACCAGAAAAAAAAAAATCAACAATTACAACTAATGTTAATCAGTAGTAATTCAATACATTTACTAATACTATGTCAAAATCTACCAGAACAATGTGATACTAATATTATTTACTACATTTCAAATTAACTATTCAAAACTCAAAATTCAACATAAAGATCACAAATTGAAGCAAACAATTAGCAGTAACAGCAAATGTACTTAAAAAAAAAAAAAAAAGTCAAAGAAAAGCAACTGACCTCCGGCCTCGTCCTTAGCTGAAGATCCTGAGCTACCAGTCGAACCAGTGCTACTTCTTCGTAGATTCGTCTTCGACTTCACCGACGACTTCGAATTTGAAACAACAGAAGTAAGCTGCTTATCAACTACCTTCGCTGCATTACTGCTACTACCATTACTGCCTCTGAAACTACCTCCACCACCACCGGCTATGCCGTTCCGGTAAGTCCCACTCAACATTTGCTTCGAAATCATTCACATGCGTTTGCTTGATTTTTTTTCAAATTGATTTATTTTTTTATGGTTCAGATGATTCAAGTGATTTTTCCAGTTCGAGTAAGGATGAATTTAAGAGTGAGGGGTGCAAAAAGAAGGTGTCAACCCCACTATAAAGTGATGCTTACATTTATGCAACTTTTGGATTTTTTTGATAGTAACAGTATTAAAATTTTCAATTTTACACGTTTCAACAATTTTCTTTTTTGATCAAAAAAAAAAAAAACAATTTTCTTTTATTTTAATTCTAATTTTAATTATAATTCTAAAAACAGTTCTCTTTTATTTTAAAGATTTTTATTTTAGAAACAGTTCTATAATTTTCGTATGGAAATTGTATCAAATGACATTTATTATAGTCATATTTATATATATATATATTTAATTTCTTTAATGTAATACAAACTTATTGTTTGTGAGAATTGATATATGTTAATATAATGAATGTTATTTGGTACAATATTTATACAACGGTTGTATCGTAAATTTTTCTTCTCGCATTTTATAAAATAACAAAGTATACAGGAAAAACACAACGTGTTAAAATTAAAGATAAAACGCGATGGTGGTATATTGATATGATTTATATTAATAAATTAGTCATATATTATGTTCAGTTGTGTATAAATGTATCGTAAAAATCGTTGTGGTTAAATCATTTATTTTCAACATACAACATGGTTGACGTCATTTGTATAATGTAACTTATACTAATGAATTAATATTCCAAGAAGAATATGTGTTTTTAATATATCAAAACATATATATATATATATATATATATATATATATATATATATCAAGTGGGATTGTTTTGTAATTATAAAAGAAAGTGAGGAGGGAGGGTCAAGGTCGTGGGGGTTGTGGAGGTTGATAGGGGAAATAGAGTGGACTGGTGGGTAAAAAATTCTTTTTGCTTTTGCTTGACTTTATCTATATGCTAGATTTTCAGTGTCGAGTTTACGGAAATGCCCCTGTGGAGATTTAGATTCTGTTAACCACGATTAAAGAGTCGGTTAATCATGCTTAAGCTCCACTAGCTAGTTGGTTAGTACACGACTAACCGTTTTATTATTTAATTAATGTGTTTTTCTATGTAGAATATGAATATCCTACTTAATTCATGCATTGTATGCATGTCAAACATGATTGTATTTGTATGCATAAATTTTGAGCAATGGTGATTTTCCATAATATACGGATACTTCTATTTAGTTAAATGTCACGTATCAAATACGGCATTAGATCATGTTTCGGTGTCTAAATAAAAACTACGTTATTTCATCAAATAGGTATCCAGCACCGATACACATCAGATACTTATAGTATATAAACACACTTAGATTTAAATTGTAGTTTTCAAAACACGGATATGTGGCAATAAGCAAGGCGTTGGCCAGCCAGAATTATCACGTTTCTTAATAAATTCGAATGTTTCGCGTTCGAATTTTAGTGGGGATAAAAAAGTGTGCGGTGTATATTTTGTATCCATAAAAAAAAAACTTGGATATGTGATTCCAGAGGCGGATCCACATTATTAGGGGAGAAGCCAATACCCTCGGTGAGATACGGAAACGCATTTTAGATATTTGAATTTACTCGATGCACTCCATTGGAAAGATCTCTGATCGTTTATTGCGCCAAACATATATGCATATTGTGAAATGAAAATGAAACATATATGCATATATGTGAAATGAAAAACAATGTTAAACTAAGAGTATAAATGTCATCGGATAATGAATGAAAAAACGGTAAAAATTTAATGAAATACCACCCCAAAAATATGAAGTGAACTTCTCCTTATTAAAAAATACTACCCAAAAAAAATGAAGTGAACTTATCCTTGTACGTATAATATTTGCGCAAATGCCCCGAACCCAATTACTATATATTTTTTTAGAAATGGCACACCCGCAAATGCCTTATCTGTGTTTTGTTATTCACATTTCCATATCCGTCCAATCTAGATGATTATTTTTAAGAAGTGAATAAGGGAGTTTATTAAAAGACCTTGTCGGTTATACATGTTAAAATACCAATCTTTATTAGGGATAAACAAGAAGGTCTTTAAGGCACCACAACATGATTTAAAAATAGGTTAAAGGTTATGAAGAACAGTTTCAATTTAAAGTAATAAAAAAAGACAACATGTAGTAACACATGTAGAAACATGTAGTAACTGTCCTTCTCAACCATTTTGTATCTTATTTTGTCCTTCTGACCCGCCACCCCTTTAAAAATAGAAATGTGTTGTGGTGCTCTTAAAAGTCGGGGAAAAATAAAAGGAAACTCTAGCCTTTTCAGGAAAAAAAACTATGTAAGTCGGTATTATCTACAAAAAAGAACTTCGCTCGTATAGGACTAAAACGACGTTCTAGAAAAATGCGTGTGTATACATATGTGTGTCTTTATGTGTGAGAAATCGGTTTGAAAATAAAATACTTTAAAAGATTGTTCTCTTTTATTGATGAAATATGTCGTCTTTTAAGATTGAAAAAGAAAAAAATTATATATCCATTACACTTTCATTATGTGCCGTAAACTTGATTGTAATTTTTTGGTGGTACTGGACCAAATTTTTGAGCCATTATGTCATCAGTTTGAAAACATATGGGGGTCCACCAGAAATCTGTTATTTCCTACTCCATCCGTTCTGAAATAACTGGAGAGGTTGCTAAAAATATTTGTTACAAAATAATTGAGGCAATTACATTTGCAATGCATCATTTATTGTGTTATTCCTACATCTACCCTTAAATTAAAGTATTAACTTAGATTCTTAATATACGTGTTTCTTGCAACTGCATCAGTTATTTTAGAACGAAAAGACTATTTGTTTGTCACACAAAGTAGGATTTAATGTTGAATCATAGTAAAATTCGTGTAAACTTGAAATTGTTGAAAATTAAAAAAGCACATAAGTTGTATGGAAGATTAAATGCCGCTTCTCTCTCTAATCCCATTCTCTCTCTCAAAGCCTTTTATCAAAGCTCCATTCAGGCCCTTATGCTTCGACGCCGGCGACGACGTTTGCTGCCGGCGTCAACCCTGTGTATATAGTTTCTATTTAGCTTTTATTTTTCGCTTTGATCGGTGTAGTTCCATGGTTCGTGGGCATCCTTTGCCTTCCACCATCTCTCGATCGATTTTGATGGTCGATGGTCGATGGCTCTCGGCGCGTGGCTCGCTCCGGTCAACTTCTTTCTTCCGTTTTTGGGCCGAATGGCGTTTTGCTTCAACCCATCAAGAAGCTTAACCTCCTACTATCTTTCTCCACAAGCTTTGCTTGCTCGCGATAGTGGTGGTGAGAGATGTCAGAAATGCCTTGTTTGGATCTGGAGAGATCGCCTGCTTTAGCTCGGTATCACCGGGCGGTTTGAGTCGACATGTCCGTTTGACCTACGTTTCTTTCCGTCAATTGCTATTCGGGTTGGGAAGGAAAGCCAGGCTTGCGGGCTCTTTCTGATTTGGTGACGGCTTGCGGCGGTGCGTGGGTGGTCTGGCGCTTTTACCGGCGATGATGATGCTCTGGAAGAGAGTTTTTTCTTGGTTCTTTTTTAAGCTGTTTTAGTTTTGTATTGTGTGTGTTGTCATGTAATAGATTGCTTTAGAGGACCCCGTGTCTGAGCATTTCTCATCATTTGGAGAGTCTTTCTCTTTGTTGTTCAGCACCCTCTTCCCAATCTATTATCTGGCTTTGTGGTGTTGTATTGTTCGTAGGTTTGTGTCTCTAGTTTGCTTTATCCGGTTGTGATCCGGCTTTAACTGGCGGTGTCCGACGTTGTTCTTGTATTTTTACCTGCGTTAGTCCGATGATTAATAAAATCTTTCGTTTCTCGGAAGAAAAAAAATGAAAAAATGAAAAAGTTGTATGGAAGATTGCACTTTTGCACCTTCTTTTTGGTACATAAGAAAACTTTTGAATAAAAGTACATATATAAAGTGGTTTGAATATCTAATCAAATCAAATCTAAAGATCGAGAATTTGATTGAAAGGCGCCAAAGTGATTGATTTATCATAAATTATTGTTACTAATATAAACATCATTTAGAATATTAAGATCAAACTCCCTACATCTTTTATCTCTACAATAGGGATAAAATGTAGGGATACAGTAAAACACATTCCATCGCCTTCCCATCATTTCCGCACAATAGATCATGAACAAATTGTCACCCCAAATATAAGGTGCAGTACGGTAGCTCACCCTACATATTTTTATTCATTCTTTTCTCTTTTTCTAACAAAACTTAATTTAAAAAAATTGTTTATAGTTAAAGAATGAATAGTTTAATGGTGTAAGGACAAAAGATAGTGGAAGGCTGATGTAAAATACACTTAATTTAGTTGTTGTAAAGTAGTGATATGTATTTTTGATAGTATTTAAGGTCTCAAAATATAGTATAACATCATTAAACTAAATAGTAAATACGGAAAAAAAAAAATGCATAATTCCTATGATCATCGTTTTGTACACAACAAAGCAGGGCGGACTATTTAGGGTGGGGTGGTCTCAAGACCACCCCAAATTTTGATTAAAAAAATATTATTGTCTTAGTATTAGTGTTAATATTAAGACGTAATGTGTCTTTTGTTAATTAAAAGAATATTTATCCTAAGTGGTTTAAGAACAAACTTCTTTAGTCTCAAGAACCGTTGGTTGTAAGTTCAAAGGCAAAATTACAAATTTAGTCCCATGATCTGGACACGCTTTGTAATTTTGGTCCTGGTTTTTCTCCGATCACAATTTTAGTTCTTTAAGTTTTTTTTTTGCAAAAACGCCTTAAACGCCAAAAACGCCGACGGACAACTTTTCCGACTAAAAATGTCATGTCATCCGATATTGGCATTTTCAACCAAACACGCCAACATTTTTTTTTATTCGAACCTACAACCATATATTAAAATGGAAAATTAGTGATAAGCGACACAATCAAATATTTTTAAGAACAGACAACTACATATTTTTATAGGGAGAAGGACAATCGCATAATTTTTATAGCGAGAATGACAAACAAATGAATCCTTAAAATCGGTGAATCTCAAATCGCTGAATTTCGATAAATGAATTTCGACATTGAATCCCTAAAATTAGTGAATTTCGATTTATGAATTTTGAAAAATAGTGAATTTCGATAAATTGAATTTCGCAAATGAATTTAAACAAATGAATTTCGAACACAAGTGAATTTCGATAATGAATAAATAGTTTTTATTCCTTACGCAAAAGTTTCAAAAACGCCCTTCTACTCAATTGATTTAAATATTTTTGTCCTTCTCCTCATTCCCTATTAAAAATCTAGACTCTTGGCCATCCAATGCCACATCTATTGTTTTAGACACAACATAGTACTTAAGGACACGCTCAATATAAAATAGCATGTAGAATCTAATAATACAAACATTTTTATTTTTTATAAAGAATAGATAGTATTGGTACATGTGGCGATGCATTTATATTGAATGTTTATTTTAAGTATAGTAATATGAGAGGTTTTTAAATTTTTTTTTTGTTTGTGTATTTTCGTAAGATGCAACATATTCTTGTCATGTCATGTTTTTTATTTCTTCCAACTCTTTTTCATGGTCACTAAATTGAATAATTAATTAAATTAACAAATGAAGCAATAAAATGAATGTATTAATTTTAATTATTCTCATTTAACAAAAACAAGTCCTTAACAAAATGAGACAAAAGGAAATATTAATTACTCTGATTATAGCTAATGATATTGTTACGATCAGTCTGAAACAACAAATAACTGTAACATGATGTAATGGTGAAACATCGAATGATATTACATTTCATCAATGGTATATAGTATCATTGTCACATAACATTGTATGATTCGGTGTGTCAGAATGGCTCATTAAATTACGAGATGCGTTGTATTAGAGTGGTTTTAACAATAATATTATTCAGAAATTAAAGATAGAAAAAGAAACTAATTGGGAATTAGTAGTGGTACTAGTAACGTATCATCAATGGTATATAGTATCATTGTCACATAACATTGCATGATTCGGTGTGTCAGAATGACTCATTAAATTACGAGATGCGTTGTATTAGAGCGGTTGTAATAATAATATTATTCAGAAATTAAAGATAGAAAAAGAAACTAATCGGAAATTAGTAGTGGTACTAGTACCGTGATACTTCAATGATGCAAAACTATATGATCGAGCTGCCTTTTCTTCCTTGTCATAACCATCTTAATCAACAAATTTGAGAAAAAAAAATAGCATATATTAAGTCACATACATTATACAATATATATTATACACAAAAACAATACTCCTCCGCTCCGTCTAAATAATCGATGCAATGCTAAACGCACACGGATTAAAGAAACCATTTATTGCATTGACTTTTATATGAAATATACTATAATGCCCTCAACTAAAAAAACCTTTGAAATACAAAAGAAATTTGGAGTACCAAAAATATGCATTTAATGAAGGGTAAAGTAGAAAAAATACATTAAATATTCCATTGAAATGCGAACTGCCTCAGTTATTTTGAAACGAATCTTTTTGGCAACTACATCAGATATTATGGAACGGAGGGAGTAAAAAAAAATTAAGAACCTCTCATATTACTTAAAACAGACATTCAATAAATGAATCACCACGTGTAACAAATATTATCTATACTTTATAAAATAAAATAAAATTGTTTGTATCATTAGATTCTCTATAATATTTTTATACGGAACGTGTTTTTAAGTAATATGTTGTGTCTTAAACAATAGATGCGGCTGTAGTTAGGAATGGTCAATTGTGTAGACTTTTAGTCTTAGGTTGTAGGTTCGAATCCCTCTTTTGAGCAACATTTTATTCTTTGTAAAAAAAAAATGCTGACGTGAAAAGTGGTGCTGACATGTCAATTTCGGATGACATGACATTTTTGGGCCGGAAAAGTTGTCCGGTCAGCATTTTCCGGAGGACCATTTTCGCAAAATAAAAAACCACTTAAGGGACCAATATTGTGACTAAAGAAAAACTAGAACCAAAATTGCAAAACGTGTCTACTTACAGGACTAAATTTGCATTTTTGCCTAAGCTCACATCCTGCTATTAGCTTTTGCAGTTTATATACCAAGACCGCCCTAGAATCTTTTTGCAGTTTATATACCAAAACCACTCTAGAATTTATTTTTTTAGCTTTTGCAGATTATATACCAATACCACCCTACAATCTTTTGCAGTTTATATACCAAGACAACCTTAGATTTTTCTTTTTCTTTTTAGCTTTACAGTATATATACCAAGACCACATCCGACAAGTTTCATGGTTCCGCCACTACAACAGATGATCATGGCTCCTATTATTTGACACTAGTCGGCAAACTAGTATATTTAAGTCAATCTTACGAGACTTGATATCATCTTTGCAGTTTAGCAACTTAGTCAACATCTAGCCTCTTCAAAAGAGTTGCTACTTAATTAAGTTGCTTGGCTCGAGTTTGGATAATATATTAACGATCATAGTTCAAACATAAAAAATTTAATTCCAATTCATTCGTGTAGTAAAATCAAACACAAACTCATGTATTTGATATTTGACTAAATCTCGCTTTGTTTACACCTCTATACTTTATTAATCCCTTACGAAGTGTATAATTCGGCATGATATTAAAATTCTGTTATGTTACGTATGATTTAATTCAATGATGTAGAGGTAGACATCAAAGATTTCATTTTATTTGATATATTTATGATCGATTATTGTGGAGACATTGGGTAGAGAATTTTCAACACAATGTGTCGTCTCAAAAGATTGAAAGGCTCTATAATACATGTTATAAGACTGGAATGCTTTGCTTTGGACCCCTACCTACACACGTGGGAATGCTATGCTTAATAAGGTATAGCTAGACTTAAAAGACGAATCCAGGAATTTATTTCAATAGAATTATAAGAGTCTAAAATTACATTTTGCTTTCTAGAATTCTGTTTTGGTGGGATTATCGAAACCTGAAACTACATTTTTGTAACAACAAAGTTACATATCGCTTTAACGTTTAAAACAAAAACCCGGATCTCAGTGGGTCACATGACCTTTCCTTAGGAAGGATCGAAGCGCACTCTTTTTTTTTTATCTTCTATTTGTTCTAGGTTGAATTCGACAACCGAGACGAAGATTTAATCGAAGGGGTCAATCATCTTCTTCTACTGAGTTGAAGGCAAACCAAAAAAAAATCTGATATTTTCCATCATGCTTAAATCGATCTGGGTGCTTTAAAACCATCGTTTAGATTCTTTATCGTCTTCTCGTTCTTATTAATCTACTAGTGATTGAGTATGCCGTGCAAGGCACGGCATGCCCCTTCCAAGTATGTTGAATTATATATCGTATTTAAGTGTATCTATAAGCAATGTGAGAATTTCAATATGTAAATGTTGCATATACCCACTTTTTTTAGAACATTAAATGAATTCATAACTAATACAACAATAAGTCATACATATGTTTAAAGACGAGTGTTACGATAAAAAGCCATGCATATATTATAAAAGTAATAGTGCCCATAGTAAGTTACAAAGCCAACAAAATAATACATCATCGTTGAAAATGTTTGATAGGAAAACATAAGCAAAATAGGTACTGATAATTTTTAATACATAAAAGAGCAGTTTTACATATTAACTCAATAACTTGTTTGGCGGTATTCAAGAAGGGGTTGCAAGCATAATTATCATCATTCTACTGGGTACAATGAGAGCAAAACTCACAGCTCATGTATACATAAAGATAATGAAGACTGTAATATAATAACAAAAAATACAACTACTTATAAAGTTTAGACAACAAGGCGACGGAAAATAAACAATGAAAGAGCTAATGCAGGCTGTTAATTGCGTTGCATCATGCATGGATACTTATGTGCAGAGAAACAGAAAAAATACATACCAAGTGCAGTAGGCAATCCTGACCATCTCCATAATGTCCCTTTCTCATGAAAACCTATCCTATTATGATTAGTAGCTACACCAATACAAAAACACAAACAAGCAGAACAATGGATGCCAAAACACCACTTAATGAAACATAAGCCAACAACCTGAAACTTCTCATATATACCGTAAACAAAAACGAGAATGTGAAATATGAATGTGATATTTCACATTCTCGTTTTTGTTTTGAAGCCCTGACCCAACATACTGAAGTTCTCTCGTCTACAAATCCACATGTGAAGCATGTGATGGAAGAAAATACAGTTGAGTGACTAAAATCCATACCACAACACAAGAACACTTTCAAACCATGGTAAACACTAACATATAAGATTCAAAAAGCTAAAACATTTTTATATTCACATTAACCTGAATGAAATTACCGGATATAGCGTATTATTGGTATCCAAAGCATGATAACTTTCACTCTATAGACCCTTCATCTGGATAATCAATGCTGATTGAGTGAGTGGGTACACAATTTTAAATAATAATAGAACTGAAGTGAGTGATTTACCTGATACAATTGTCATTTTATCGATTTCAAATACTTGCTTCAAAGACACTACGTTGTGTATGGTGACGACCATGGAATGAATAAATTATACACTTATTTAAAAATAACAACAACATAAAGTATAAAAGGAGAAAAGATCAAGCAAAGAAAGACATGCCCATACAAAACAAAAGCAATCCTTTACCCGGAAAAATGCACTGAGCAGAAATCGCAAAGGAAAGCCGAAAGAAGTGGAAAGTGCAAAATGGATGTTATCGTTTCTATTAAAAGACCATCTTCATAGATACTATCGTAATCAATATGTCTTTACACAATGAGATGAAAAGGTCAAATTGGGTAGAATCAAACAAATCAATAAAAATTAAATACAAGTAAGTAGAACCATTTTTCATTTATTCAAATTAGAATATGTTCACAATGGAGTTGGTCTTTTAATAGAACTCAAATTGCTGCTCGCAAGCAGTGAAGAAAAATCATAGCACAAAAAATAAAAATAAATTTGTGGCAATGTTAACAGATCAAACACACCCACATATATAGAGTATTCTGTAATAATAATTTAGGTGACAGATAACGAGCAACATGTATATCAATTACATTACAGGGTCAATGAGAGTAAGGAGATCAAGAGCTTCATACCCGATAGTTTTCCTTTAGAACGTCAATCGACCTCCTTGAGAAACGGATGACAAGCTTGTCCTCGCTTTCAAAATGTCTTGCAAACATCTTTTGCTTCTCCTCGGTATTACTGCCTACTATCTGCACAACACACGCAAAACCACCGAGTTATGACACGAAAAACTAAAGCTGCAACCAATTTGTTTTTCAATATCAAACAATATAAGGTGTTTTAGCAACGACATATTACCTTAATGGCAACCTTCTGGCCTTTCTTTGCGCAATCATCATCAACTGGTTTGTGGTTGTTTTCAATAGAATCAATCCATCTGATATCAATAAATTCCTTCTACGGAACACATATTGGAGTCCCTTTCTGCTTACATTGCATTATGACTTGCTGTGGAGTTGCAAGTCAGCCCTAGTAGCCAGCGTATTATTTCTATCTAGAATTAGATTTCTACAACATATTAGGGCAACATAAATAGAAGTTTAATACTGACCATGATACAATACAACAACTGATAGCACTGCAGTACCAAACATCAAACAAAACAACAATATTCAGAAAATCAATTGAAAAAAAAGCAGGCCAGAGGAAACAAATAAATAAAAGGCATAATCAATAAGTAAATGTGACAGCAAAACTTCATGATGTGGAAAACAACGGCAAAGCTATGAGCAATCAATAACCAAATAGAGAAGATTCATAATTTACTGCTTTTTCTTCCACGGACATAGTTAAAAGTTTCAGGCTCCATCTTTTTGTGACTCATAAAACCAAAATACATAAGGATCATAAAATAATTATAGAAATGAAGAGGAAATGAAAAAACATGTAAACAGAGAAAGGAAGAGGAAATGAAAGACTATCGATAAACGAAAATTATGCTAGAACTTTCAACAAATATTGTCATTATCTACCTTTATATGCTTACATAATACAATGCAGAATCTGCAATCTTAGATGAGCTTCTCTATAACCTTTTGAAAGCCAAGGTTATCCAACAGATTATCATCTGTAGGAAGGATTCGAGAGACCGTACTATTTGAGTACAATGTTCACTCCCTACCTATTCACAAAGCACAACATGACATTACGCCACGGAACCCCCATGAAATTGAAGACATAATGCCATAGAAAATCCACTATCCTCTTTGGTATTGATAATCAATAAAAAAAAAAGATTAAGCTACAACATGGAATTAAAAATTACTTATTCTCTTTTTTGTCTTACGAGGTATCATCACTTGTCGTATCAACTGGAATCAAAAGTTCGATCGTTATACGTACCATTGTAACCAACTCTTCATGCAGCTACATCACAAGTACGGGGTTTAGAACATTAAAAGGTACATGAATTAAAAGTAATACTACTAATAAAAAAAAAGACAGAGTAAACAAATCAAAAAGAGAAAAGTAGTAGTATTTTTCAACTTCACTAGAGTCGGAAAAAGCTAAAGTAATAGCAGCTTTAAGCTGGGACTCAATTCTTGAAAGGAAAAGCATGGCTTCTATACAGGGTTTCGAGAGTTCTTGCTCATATGTTATCAGCATTTCACAGTAAGCTTCCATAAACTGGTCAAGTGGTGGATCTTCACCAAGACAACTTTTGTTGCTACCACCTATGGATGCAGCTGCTTCAAATGATTCCCGTAACCTTGCCATCACTTCTGGTGGTGCTTCTATGTACACACCAGAAAGAAAGTTTCGTTTCTATTAAAAAAAGAAAGCCATTTTCACAAGGTTTTCATTTACACATCATTTTCAAGAAAAGTTGAAAGAAACTAACAAAACCCTTTTCTTGAACACATGTTTCACCAACCCTTTTCAGTATACACAAGTTATAAAGTTTAAATGATGAATTCGATCAGAAAATTTTGAGGGTTTTGCCGAAGTTTCAGTCTTTATCATCAAAACAACATTTTTTCTTCAGTTTCCTCTTTTTTTCTTGTAGTGAGTAACGTAATTGATGCAGTTCGTCAGAAATTTTTGAGGGTTTTGCCAAAGTTTCAAACTTTAACTTCAAAACAACAATTTTCTTAATTTTTTACACAACAATATGATGAATATAAAGCCGCAAGCCGTCAAGAAACTTACCTGAATCGCGCCAAATCTATCACCAAACGTATTATAAACATCTTGTTTAATAGAATCGCCAAATCTATCACCCAATGTATTATAATCATACATGTTCTTTGACAGAATATCGCTATTGCTGCTTGCTCTTCCTGTAATCGGAAGGAATTGAAACACTTGGAGCAAAGATTCATTGTCAAAGCTGATCCAAAGAACCCCCATTTGAGCATAGGACACTTAACTAAAAGGGTACAAAGGGAAATAATACCAAATTAATACAATAACAAATATTACACTTTAACATCCCCCTCAAACGAAAGGTGGTGTCAACCACATTGAGTTTGTGCCGGAATTCTGCAAACTTGGAGTGAGACAGAGACTTGGTGAAGCAATCAGCAGTCTGGTCTGCTGAAGGAATGTAGGCAACACTAAGCAGCTTTCTTGCAACCAAGTCTCTGATGTAATGAACGTCAAGTTCTATGTGTTTAGTCCTGGAGTGAAATGGGGTTGTAGGCAAGGGCTTGAGCTCCAAGATTGTCACACCATGAGACTGGGACAGATTGAAGTGGCCACTGGATTTCAGAGAGAAGGGACCTGATCCATTGGATTTCTGATCCCACATTTGCAAGAGCTCTATACTCACTTTTTGAACTAGATCGAGCCACATCTTGTTGCTTCTTGGAGCTCCATGAAACAAGGGAATCACCTAAGTAAACACAGTAACCAGCTGTAGATCTCTTGTCAATGAGATTACACGCCCAGTCAGCATCAGAATAGGCAGTAAGATGGTGAGCTGGAGCAGCTTTGAAATGCAGACCATGCTGCAGGGTGCCTTTCACATATCTGAGGATCCTCTTGAGGCATTGCCAATGAGCTTCTCTGGGTGCCTGCATAAACTGACTTAACACATTTACAGCAAAGGTTAAATCTGGTCTAGTAAGAGTAAGATATTGCAGTGCCCCCAAGATACTTCTGTACAGTGAAGGATTTGTCATGAGAGGACTGTCCTCTGAATACAATTTTGCAGTGGTAGCCAAAGGAGTAGGACATGGTTTTAAATTTCCCAAGTTCAACTCGTCTCAAAGAAAATGGCAAAGATACATACTCTGATGAAGAAACAAACCAGAGGAATCCCTATATGCTTCTAACCCCAGGAAATGGCTAATTTGCCCAAGGTCCTTCAAGGCAAACTTGGAATGTAGTAGATCAGTGAATCTTTTGATAACTTGACTGTCATTCCCTGTGATGAGGATGTCATCAACATATATAAGAACATACAGAATCTTAGACTGATAATGAAAAACAAACAGTGAACTATCTGCCCTGGATTGCTTGAAGTTCCATTGCACAAGTTGATTTTTCAGTGCATCAAACCAGCCCCTAGGTGCTTGTTTGAGCCCATACAGTGCTTTTTGTAAGCAACACACATAGTGTGGTTTGTCCACATCTGCATACCCTTCAGGTTGAGGCATAAAAACTTCTTCTGTCAGACTCCCATTTAAAAAGGCATTATTTATATCAAGTTGATGTATAGGCCACTGCAAGGACACTGCTACAGTGAGGATAATTCTAATAGTAGGGGCCTTGGAAACAGGGCTGAAGGTTTCAAAATAATCAAGGCCATAGGTTTGACTGAACCCCTTGGCTACTAGCCTAGCCTTATGTTTTGCAACACTCCCATCAGTGTTCAGTTTTACTTTGAAAATCCACTTGTTCCCTACTAGTTTCTGACTTGGAGAAGGTGGTACCAACTTCCATGTTTTGTTTTGACTGAGAGCCTTGAACTCCTCATCCATTGCCTTCTTCCATATGGGGTCCTTGAGGGCATCAGATGCCTTTGTGGGTTCTGTAGGATAAGATAAGCATTTACCATGAGCAACATATGAGAAGATCTTTTTTGGTTTGTGGATTCCATCCTTAGCCCTAAACGATAGGGTGTAAGTTTGGAGGAGAGTGAGGTGGTGAAGAAGTGGAGGAAGCTGATGAGTGAGAGTTTTCTATGGATAAGGAAGGACTTAGATTTGGAGATTGACTAGATGCAGTGGAAGCATGATTTGAGGGTGGAGTGTGTGTTGAAGAGGAAGAGGAACTTGATGGAGAGGAGGACCTTGCACTAGGAGGACTTGGTTCAGGACTTGGACAGAAATCTGCAGCAGGTGGAGAGTGAGGAACTTCTGGTGGAACAGGTATTGAAGATGGATCAGGTGAGGAGATCTCAGGGTTTGTAAGACCATATGGGATTACAGGGAGATAGGAAGTTGTAGGAAGAGTATGAATATCAGGGGCAGGAGCAGGAATGGGAGACCTTTTTAGGGAAGGAAAATCAGACTCATTAAACTTAACATCCCTAGATATGTATAGTCTTTGAGAAATAAGATCAAGACACAGAAAACCTTTATGGTTTGGACTCAAACCAAGGTAAATGCACTTAGTGGTATGAAACTGGAACTTTTGGCTTTGATAGGGTCTTAGATAGGGAAAACAGGCACAACCAAACACTTTCAAGTTTAGGTAATCTGGTTGTCTTTTGAATATCAGTTCATAAGGACATTTCTGTCCTAAGAGAGGTGTAGGAAGTATATTAATCAGATGTGTGGCATATTGGAAGGCATGCCACCAAAACTTGAGAGGCAAGGATGCCTTGGCTAGCAGGGTGAGACCCATTTCAGTGATATGCCTATGCTTTCTTTCAACCCTACCATTCTGACTATGAGCATGAGGACAGGGGTGTCTAAAGATGATACCAAGAGCCTTCAAGTGTGGTTCAAAGGTCCTAAATTCTCCCCCCCAATCAGACTGAAGACACTTAATCTTTGCATTAAATTGGTTTTCAACAAGAGCTTTAAAATGCGTAAAGGGTTGCCAAGCATCGATTTTAATTTTAGAGGATACACCATGCCACCATACTACTAGAATCATCAAGAAACCGAATATAGTATGTAAAACCACTGAACTTTGAACAGGGGCTGGGCCCCACAGATCAGCATGAATAAGGTCTAACAAGTTTGCAGCTCTAGATAAAGAATTTTGATAAGGTAGAGCATGCATTTTACCCAACTGGCAAGCATCACAAAAAGTAAGATCAGAATTCAAAAATTTATTGCATTTTTTTAAGACAAGACTCAGAACACTGGTTTAAGGGTGGCCAAGCCTTTCATGCCAGAGATTTACAGACTCTTTCTTAACTTGAAAACTACTAGGAGACTGAATCAAGGCTGTAGATGACTGAACAGTGGCTGTAAAGGACTGATGGAGACGCTTGGATTGAAGAGAGCTTGTGGATTGAGACTGGATTGGAGGAATAACATCTGATAGAGACCATTGTTAACCTTGCCTTCCAGAAGGACCTTCCCTGTGGTTTTGTCCTTAACAAAACAAGAACCAGAATGAAATTCAATGAAGCATAAGTTATCATGAGTAAGCTTAGACACAGATATGAGATTTTTAGTTATTTTAGGAACATGTAGAATGTTTTTAAGTTTGATTTGAGAATTAGGTGTCCTAAGAAAGGTATGACCAGTGTTAGCAATAGATAAGTGCTCACCATTTCCTACAGTAAGGGCAACTGATCCTTTATAAGCAGAGTTGATATGCAAGTTGTTGAGGTCTGAAGTTATATGACTGGTAGCTCCACTGTCAGCATACCAGCTTGGATCACCAACAGTATCTGGTGAGGCTAGATAAGCAGCATTCATCTGTGTTCCATCTTCCCCAGTGGGATTGACATTTGAATCAAACCTATGCCAAAGACTTTGCAACAATATGACCACTTTTTATCGCAAATCGACATGTGGGCTTGGGGCCATTAGAATTCTGAGTATTTGCTGGTGAAGAACCACCTGATCTACCTCCCCTGCCTCTGCTTCTACCTGAACCTCTTCCTCTACCTCTGCTGGTATCCTGATAACCTCCTATGTTGTTAGTATAACCACCTCTTCAGTTACACCAGCACCTATATTTTTAACCACATGAGCAGAATGTCCAAATTCAGAACCAGTAGAAGGATTAAAACGAGCAATCAAGTGTTCATGAGTAAGGAGTTGAGCCTGCACTTCTTGCCATGAAAGAGAACCTATACGAGAGGTAAGATTGACAATAACTGACTCGTAGTCCTTACCCAGGCCTCCTAGAGCAGCAAGAATGAGTTCTGATTTGGTGATAGGGTACCCTGCAGCAGCCAGTCCATCAGAATACGACTTCATCTGACCAAGATAATTCATCATAGACTTGCTTCCCTTCTCTGTTCAGTTTAGAGCAGTCTTCAATTGCGAGATCTTGGCCTCGACACACGCTGTTGAAAAGGGTTTCAAGGGTGACCCAGACTTCTCTGGAGGAATTGCACCCAATCACCTCGGTGAGAGCTTGTTCTGTCATCTGACTTATGAGCCAACCCATGAGCAAACTATCTGTGGTGGTCCAAATCTCAAAGGCCGGATTCTTGACCGGAGTAGGAAGGGAAAAGGGGCCAGCAGCAGTGGTCATAACGAATTCTGGTGGGGGAGAAGCGGTGCCCAGAAGATATCCATCAAGACGGTGGCCTCGAACGATGGGGAGAACAGTTGATTTCCACAAAAGAAAATTGTTCCGATCAAGTTTTACTGAACAGGTTTGAGGAAGATGACCTCCAAATGGATTTAGGTTAGCAGTTGGACTTCCAGGGATGATCGGTACAGCAGAACCAAGTCGAGAGAAGACCGGGATGTCAAGCATCGCTCCGGAGGAAAAGATCGAACCGGGAATATAGGGTTGTGATGAGAACCCGGTGACAAATGGCAAAGACGGGAACGATGAAACAAGGTTTTGATAGGCATTATTGAGACTTGCAGATGCAGGTGTAGCTGTGGGTGTTTGTGCGGTAACAATAGGTGTTTGTGTGGTGACAGTGGAGACTGCATTTTCTTCAGAGGTTGGAGAATCAGAGGAGACCGGTGGTGTTCCGGCTCCGGTAGTGGCGGTGGCCATCTTGCAGCTCTGATACCAACTTAAGTTTTTGGAAAATCATTCAATTCATTCATTTCTTAGTATTAGGGATATATATGTTACCCTAATACACAAGCCCAAAATACAAACATAAACAGGCCCAAGTACAATAACCAGGTCCATGACTTGGTTGCCAAGACACTTAACTAAAAGGGTACAAAGGGAAATAATACCAGATTAATACAATAACAAATATTACACTTTAACAGCCCAGACTCCAATGGTTGGAATCCGGCACCGCTGCTCATCTTGTCGCCTCTCAGATCCTCCCATTTATTATTCAACAACAAAAAAATAAGAATTTGCAGAAGAAGGGAAAATCGGTGGGGTTTTGGAGGATAAGAGAAAAATGGAAAGATTGTTAATGAAGAAAATAGATTTATTGTGAAGTGAAATGGAACCCAAAAGCCTGGAAAGTGCCGGTGGTGACAAGTGAATCAAATAAAATCTGTGTACTACAGCAAGAACTGAAGACTTTCTCTCTTTTACACGTCATTACAGCTGTGATGAGAGTAATATAAAAATAAAATTAAAAAATACAAACCAACTTTATGTAAACGAGCGACGTGGCAGCATTGGAATTCTTCTCAACACATATGTAAAGGACAACGTGGCTCATTGTGGGAGCTTTTTGCTCTCATATTTTATAAGTAGGTAGATTACTGGAAATTTCGTAGATAGTTACCTTTGTTTAATTCTTAATTTAGTTTTGTTCAATCCCTGAGAAAGTTGGAAGGTGTGTTAGATCTGAGTCTTGAGAAACCATCAATATAAATTTGTCATTAAATTCAAAAAAAAAATCACAACTCAAAAAAAAAGAGGCATATTGAACTTAGCTCTTTTCAGGTAAGCATCACCAAATGATCTTGAGACCTGCATAAGACCCTTTACGCACGTTGCCAAAAAAAAAGGAAACGGGGAAAAATATCTTTATGATATTGCTTCTCCGACATGGTGCGCAGCTTTCATCCTTTTCGAGAACGGGGGCGCAGTCAAGAATTTAATTGGTCATCCTCACTCTTTCTGCTCTGGACAAAATCGTGGTGCTATGAACTTCTCTTGCCAAAATTGCTTAATAACGGTTCTCTCACTTCACCGATGTCTTGACTCAGTTTGGTTATGTCGGCTCCAAAGCCGACACCTCCTTATATATTTATTCTCTTGATGGTGCTTTGTGTTTATATTCTGATTTATGTGGATGATATTATTATTACTGGCTAAGATGCACGGACACGGATACGGGGACACTGATACGGGGACACGAGACACGGGATACGAGATTTTTAAAAAATATAGGACACGGACACGGGGGGTCAAAATGTAAATATTACAAATATAAGGACCAAAATGTAAATAAAAAAATATGGAGTAAAATGTAAAAAAATTCGAAATTAAATCAACTATCAAACGTCCCATTCCCAGGATAGTTTCCATAATAACAAAGTTATATAAATATGGTTACCACGTGATCGATCAACAAATTAAGGATTCTCATATGAATAGGGGTGATGCTTTAGTACCACTTACCGTGAAGGGCTTACGAGATTAAGATTCTAAGAACATGTAAACAGATGATTAGATGAAGCAAAAAAATAAAAAAGAGTATGACTTACGATCACGCAGAGAACGGAGAAAGGTGCCGCCGTCTTTGGAGCCCGGGAGTGATATAATATTTTGGGTTTTGGTTTGTAGTAGTTTCGACTAGCCGTGAAAATATATAATGCTATTTTTTAAGAAAATAATTTTTTTGAAAAACGCGTGTCCACGCATCGGACACGTGTTCATAGACATCGTATCCGTCGCGTGACCAAGCCGTGTCCAACTTTTGAGTATTTCCGATTCTGCCCGACACCGTGTCCTGTGGCGTGTCCTGCGTGTCGGCCGCGTGTCGGTGTCCTCCGTGTGTCGGACACGGATACGGCCACCGAAATGACGTGTCCGTGCATCATAGATTACTGGCTCGTCGTCTTCGCTTGTTGAGCAAGTTATCTCTTATCTTGGTCGGCACTTTCCGGTTAAGGACCTTGATTCTTTGTCCTATTCTTGGCATTGAGGTGCTTCCTACCTCTGATGGGCTATTTCTCACTCGGCGCAAGTATATCTTTCAAACTTCTACAACAGCAGTTCTCAGACAAGGCCAAGCCTTGTCAGACACCTATGTCGGCCTCCACCCATTTTACACTTGACGACGGCCCTCTCTGCGCCGATCCGTCGCTTTACCGCACTATTGTTGAAGGGCTACAGTATCTCAGTTTCACTCGCCCTGATATTGCATTTGCAGTCCACAAGGTTAGTAAGTATATGCATTTCCCTACCGAAGCTCATTGGGTTGCAGTTAAACGTATTCTTCGGTATCTTAAGCACACTATCTCCGATGGTCTCTTATTCTCTCGTCGGTCTCCTATTTCGCTCCGGGATTATTCTGATTCTGATTGGGCTGTTGATACCGACAATCGCCGTTCCGTTGGAGCATATTGTGTTTCCTTGGTGATAATCTAATTAGTTGGCGTAGTAAGCAACACCTGACGGTTTCTAAGAGTAGCACTGAGGCCAAGTACAAGACTCTTTCCAACACCACCGCCGAACTTCAGTGGCTTTGCAGTCTTCTTCGTGAAATGTAGGTTCCGTTGTCTTCCCCGCCTACTCTTTGGTGTGATAATCTTGGCGCCACTTATCTTGCTCACAATCTGGTGTTTCATGCCCGCACGAAGCACATAGAGATCGACTTCCACCACGTTCGTGAATTAGTTGTAGCTCGCAAGCTCGACATCTCTTTTATCCACTCAAAGGATCAATTAGCCGATGTCCTCACCAAACCGTTGGCTCAGCCTCGTTTTGCCAGTTTAAAGTCCAATCTCAGTATCCAGCCACTTTCCACAGGATTGCGGGGGGTGTCGAGGATAATATAGTTTGACTATTATATTTATTTTAAGTATTATTATTGTAGTATTTATCTTGTAGTGAGTTATTGACTAAGTCACCGAACCCTATATATTTGTACTCTATCCATTCAGTTGACTAAATGAAATACGATTATTGTATAGTATATCATGATAAACCCAAACTAAAGCCCACACAAAAACCAATTTAGCCCACCCAACAGTAAGTAGCCCGCCCAACCATCAGGCACCCTATGTAAAAGCAAATCCCATTCAGAGATTTCATCATTCGGAAGCTGCGTGGATATAGTTTGTTGGTGACCTGTAAAAAAAAAAAAAAAAATAAAAATATTTAGATATATATATATATATATACGTCCCAAAATATAAGTCATCCTAAAAGATTTTATACAGATTAAGGAAGTGATTGAATGTCATAAAGTTGAAGGTAAATGTCTAAAATACCCCTTGATTATTATTAATGCAATAGTTGTTAAGTAATGAAAAGTTGTTGAATTGATAAGAAATTAGATGTAAGATAGAGAAATGAAAGAATAAATATCAGACGGTAATATGTAACGCCTTGTGGGAAAAATTTAAAACGTATGATGACTTATATTTTAGGACGGATGTAGTATATATTAACCGTTTTGGCAATTTCATTTCATTGAAGCAGCATTTTAGGTTCTCTAATTATTAATAATCAATGCCTTTTTATTTTATTAATTCATTGTTAAGAACATCACAAAATTATTACTTGACTAAATCAAAATGTATTTTTTTTTCCAAGCATGATTTTTATTTCTAGATTCTATACTAGTTTTTTTCGCAGAATAAAAGAACTTTACGATAAAATTTAGACGCTTTTATTGGCAAGATTACTGCTTTTCACGCGGCACCACAATTGTTTTGAGGCATTCAAAAAATTACTTCAAGCATCATGCCTTAGTGACACTAAGGTTAGTTTTCGATAATAACGCATCTGAAGTTGGTTTTCGATAATAACGCCAAATGACACTCACGTTATAAAAAAAAAGGGCCACGGTGAAAATCACCCACTAACGTTAATATCGTAAAGGGCGATACCAATGACATCGACGTTTTTAGTGTGGGCGAAAGTTAAAGAAAGAAATATATGTATGGACATTAAAATAAACGAACAACCATTAAAAAAGCACACATTAAGTAAACGCGCGGTGTCGATAGAAGTTGTCTAAAACTATTCTAGCCCACCCGGAAAATATTCTCTGGCTCAGTCCTTGCGCCTCTGGCTAGACAACAAACTTAGTGATACATATCAATCCCTAGAATTTCGCGGAGGATGTAATCAAAAGTTATGTTTCAATGGTTTAGTTTGTAAGAGGTTGTTTGTGCAATTTTTTTGTTGCTATTGAGAGAAGTCAATACAAGATATCAAATTCTCACGGTCAATCTAGTTGATGCATTATGTATATTGTAGGAGGTGACCGAAGTTTGGTGCCCTATTCTTGATTAAAAAAAGACATATTTCCGGTGTCTATTTATTTCTATATCTTGGTTGCTGGTACTAGAGTTCTATATTTTTTGCGTTGAATCCGTATGTTTTCTCTCACAACAACATGCCGGTTGCTATACTTTTAATGAAAATTATATTGTTGTAAAAAATAATTAGGGTTGATAAGTTAACCGTGTGTTTGAGGTTCAAACGGAGTATACCGAGTTTAATTTACGGAAGTTGATGTAAACTGACAAACCGATTGGAAATAACAAAAATAAAAAAATAAAATGGTTCGATAATATGAGCTTTAGTTGGAGTGTGATACTACCTCCGTCCCAAAATAAATGTCATATTTTTAGTTTTCATACATATTAAGAAGATGAGTGATAGAGTCACAACGAAAAGATACAACAATGTGCCACAACAATCATCTAGACCATTGATTATTGTGGGACTTAGATCAATCAATATATGTCCCACAATAATCAATGGTCTAGATGATTTTTGTGGCACGTTGTTGTGTCTTTTCGTTGTGACTTTATCATTTCTCTATTAAGAAATGTAATTAATGTGTTGTGTTTCATACTATATTGACATGTTTACCCCTCACAAATAATAAATGTTTGTTTTGGGATATGAAATGGATGCCATAAATAAATGTTGGACTAATGTTATCTTTGGAAAATAAGTATTAAATAATGTATTGGTAATATAAATTGACACTTTTTATGGGACAATTATTTTCTAAAATATAGACATTTATTTTGGGACGGAGGTAGTACTAGACAACTTGTTCTTTGAAGAAAAAGCCCAAAAGCATAAAGTTTGTCCACTTTTCAGTGATGGGCTTTTCATATAACCAAATTCCTCATGCCGGTGAAATAACCAACGGGTTTTATTAACACCATTACTTCGGACACCCTTTTGTTTGTTTGTTTGTTTTTGTTTTTTTTTTTTTTTTTTTTTTTGCATTCCACCGCAAAATTCCATTAATTAGTACCTCACGTTTAGAAATGTCACTGTTACTGGTGTTGGTAGGAAGTGAACGTCACTCGTACTAATGTTCATATAAGGTAAGGAACGTCAGTGACTTTCTTCCCCATGAAAAAAATCTGTTGGATAAAAACGTCATCACTATTGATTCACTACTTCTTATGTATTGGTCCATTGATATATATATATATATATATATATATATATATATATATATATATATATATGAGTTATTTAAGGCTAAATAAACATGTCAAAGTTTAAAAAATAAAAACACTAATAAATTTGTGATATGTATTCTGAAGACGCATCCCGTGATAACTAACAATGGTTGGTATTTGATACAAAGTACCCTAAACATTCTTTCTTCTTTCTTAACAAAATAATGTCATACGTATAGGGAAGATACATGATTGTATGTGAACTTACCCTAGAGTCCAATAATTAAACAAAGGGGAAAAATATACATGTAATTATAAATCTTAAAAAAATCTTTGATATTTAGGTAAGCAAATTGCAGTAGCATCAATATATATATTGAAGCACAAAAAGCAAATGTAATGCATCACTCACATAGTCACATGGTGTGGTAGTTTCCTTCTTCTCTTCCACAACAACTTGTCAACTCTCAAGTGCCAATGTTAAATTTATGCTCATGTTTTGTGGGCTGAAGTCCCTGTTGGACTTAATCGTCTGATTTGTGTCACATATATATATATATACAGATAAATTTGTTTTGTTTATTTATACATGGGTCACATATGTGACGGTGCAGTCTAATAGAGACTCGTTACGTTAAAATTACCCAAGGAATCTCCCCTATTTTTTTTTATTTTCTTTTTTACATTCTACATCCGTGACCAACTGACCTGATTAATCAATGACACAACCCAATTTTTACAGTTTATGATATATTCAGTGATATAAAACCGTATTATATCATTTATTATATCATAATCGTTGTGAGATAAGATTTTTCAAGAAAAATAAAATAAAAGGAGATAAACGTAACATGCATTATTATCGCATTATTAAAAAAGATAAGGTTTGTTAGCCGCCATGTATAGTTGGGTACCATTTGAAATACTACTAAAATGAGAAAGGCAGGCCGGCACATAGAATTATCCAATCTATAGTCTGCCCAAAAAGGGGAACTTCTTGTGTGTTATTTTTATATGCATCGAAGTGATCCGTGGTTGATAGAAACCACATAATTTCTATCCTGGATGAAAACTGTGTGGCGTCGATCAATCCACGGGTCACTTCAGGGTATATTCAATCACCACACAAAAACTTCTCAAAAAACGGCTGTTTTATGTGGAATCTCATCCTATATTTATTAGCCATATATGTTAATCGAGTTGAATCGAATCAATACTTACGAATACTAAAGTTTTTTTTTTTGCTTAAAGCCTCCGGAATCCGAAACCTACTGGTCTGACTAATTCGGAGTTGATCCAGGATCGCGCTTTCACGAATACTAAAGTTTGACTTGACTAAAATTATGTAAGTTCAAAACTCGGTTTGAGCTCAATTGAGTTATAAATTTCAAAATCGAATTCAATTCATTTACTTTTCGAAATAACTCAACTCAAGTAGGCAGGGGCGTCCCTTGGGGGGCCAGCAGGGTTATGGCCTACGGCCCAAAATCCATGAATTTAAGGCCTTTATGAATATTTGACGCTATAGGAGGGCTTAAAACAATATTTAGCCTCAAGCCTAAATTTGGACATGAACGCTCCTGCAAGTAGCTAGTCTTTAGTGACATCACATACCAAACTTACTTTGGGGCACAACACTGATGTTCAAGCATAGAAAAGTCGAAATTGACATGTATGTATGATGTCACGACAGATGTTGTGTAATGTCATTATACGCCCCTTCTTAAGA
The DNA here is from genome assembly GCA_026214975.1 of Gentiana macrophylla. Lineage (NCBI taxonomy): Eukaryota > Viridiplantae > Streptophyta > Magnoliopsida > Gentianales > Gentianaceae > Gentiana > Gentiana macrophylla. The sequence goes on from CM047806.1 coordinate 125,653,602, forward strand.
TTGCATTTAATGATTTGCAATATATTAAATAATTGATCACAAATATATGATTAATTATTGGATATTGATTAGATCAAGCTTGACTAGCTCGTGAGCTACTTGATTATTAAATTTTATTGCTCGAGATTAGTTCGAGTAACTCGATTTGAGCCCAAACTCGAAAAAAAAAAACTAAATCGAGTCAACATGTTTTTGATTCAAGTATGAGTAACTCACGAATAGTATGACTCATTTACAACCATAATATTTACATTGTAACAAGGACGGAGCCATGTATGATTCTAGAAATTTAAGCCCGAACAAAAAAATATTATACTAAAATATCTATATAGTGCGATTTTATCCATAAAATATTCTTAATCCAAATTTCACCCGATTTAACTCGATATAGTCCATTACCCACTCCAAGTTGAAATCTCGGCTCCGCCCAATAAGCATTTTCTCGTTAGAACTTTATCATATGATTTTAGAAGTCAGGCCAACAATCTCTCATGGTGTGACACTCAATTCTATTTCGTAGTCGGCTATGATATCAACTGTAACGTCCTGAAACTCGAGCTTACCGTTGCTGCCTGAGAGAGACACAATTGATTCAATGAGAACATAGTAACTTAAAATATATAGTTAATTCAAAATATCCAATTCATTATGTCTCAATGGATCTTACCGCTTAAGCAAGTAGTCTCGATTTTGATCCCTTGTGAATGCAATAAAGTTTGTTGAGAGAGGTCCCCACATGTTGAGCTCTTGTGGATGCAACAAATTTTGTTGAAAGATGTCCCACATTTGGTATTGGTGTCCGAAAATACCTCGACAAAAATTCATTATATCTCAATATTAAATCAAGATAATATTTCTTTTATTTTTTCCAATGTGAGATATTACCGAGTTTTCTTCTTGAAAAAGAAAGCTAATAATTATTTTATCTTTTAGTTAATTGTCAATTACGATACATTTAGAAATATGTCAGGATTTAAGACTATAAGAAAAGAGTTTTTATCAAAAAAGACATTTTATCAGTGAAAGTGAAAATAAAACTGAATTTGAAAGTGAATTACGTTTGTTTTGTACTGAAAACCAACGTAATTAATTTTCAAATTCACTTTCATTTCATTTTCACTAATAAAATGTCTTTTTGATAAAAATATTTTCTTACGGTCATTTTCACTTGACATATTCTATATTATGTATTTTAGGACTCTTATCCCTTTTATCTTTCGGTTCCATATGAAGCCAAGACAACATAACTTGGGGAATGCAAAGACAAACCTCAACTATCAAGGCAACAAACAATTGCTTTTTTTTTTCTTCTCCCGTCGTGGCAAAGTAAAGGATTGCCCCCCAAAAAAAGACCTCTTAGTTTATTTAAGGATATCCCTTGGATTAACTTTATTGAATAATGTTAGGTATGTTGTTTCTTAACTATGTCATGCCTTTTATTTTTTTTAAACTAAAATCAATCGGTTAAAAGGTTAAAACCGTTCTTGATTTGGTTTGGTTTGGTTTGATTTTTATTATTCCACAAATTGATCATAATAAATACTCCTCTGTTCCCACATAACCGAGACAGTTGTCAAAAACACACATATTAAGAATGTGACTTACTACTTTAATTTGAATGTTAAAATGACTAAAAAAATTACTAAAAACCCTTACGCTATAATTAATACAATGTTGTATTTAATCTTTCACTCCTTAATAAATAAGGGTAGATGTAGGAAAAACATAATAAATGCTGAATTGGAAATATAACTGTTTATATTTCGAAACAGAGAGAGCAATAAACAGAAATCATAAATGGATTTACATTTTGGGACTTACAAACCCCAAATCACAGTGTAAGTACAATCTCACCTATTTTCCCTAAACATTCTCTAAACAATGACCGTCTATATTCACAGACCCATAAGGCCAAGAACACATAACTACCAACATACTAACGCATAAATGCATGAAAATCGAAAGACGACATCAACCTCACCATAGTAACAACATTTTCGTTACCAGCCGAAAAAACCTATATATCGACGTTTTCCAACCATGTAAAACTCTCTTCTTAGTTCGACACATAACCATTTTTTTAACAGTCAACAAACAAAATTCCTAAACGCATAACAAGAGCACACTAACTATGCAAACACCATGTCCATTTTTCTTCAGTTTGTAGCATAAAACTTTAATTAGACAACCAATATAAGAACATATATGTAACAACAATTGATGCATGCATTCTATATTTTCCATTAACCTAGAACTAAACTTCCACCTGACTTTGCTAACCCTGCTTTACGGCGGAAGGAAAAAAACGCCGACCAATCATCTGCAGCAAAGACAAAGACAAGGGCGAAGGTTCATGAACCATAAACCTGAAAGCAAACATGAAGTATACTTTTCAGGATTGCAGGTGAGGAACCTTAATAATTGCCGCAGCCTCAACCGGAGATGATAGTTCGGCTTTACGGAGGTTGAAATAACACATTTCGACCTCTAAAAAATCGAATTTTGCACAGGTGTGGTGCTCGAGTATATTGTGTGTGGTGCCATTAACAATACCCATGAAGAATTATCTTATACATAGTACAAATATTGTTTTAAATCAGAGATAATGAGTTTCGATTATGAAATCTGTATCTTATGACACTTTTCTTTTACATGAATTAAATTCAATAAAATGAAATCAGAAAAGTGTAATTGAATGGAATTTTTGAGCTATTATATTACTACGTTTAGAACGTGAAAGAATGAAACGTAATATATTCAATAATAGGTGTCACCACCAGTGATGGTGGGTGGTAAGAGATAAGTTGGGGTGATAGAGTATGGTAAGATGGGTAGAGTGGGGCAATGTAGGGTTGGGTGGGGTAGGATGTGTAATGTTGTGTAAAGAAAAGTGATATATAGTTGGGTAAGGTAATGTTACGATACGTGATCAGGTAAGGGTCAACAAAGTAAGGTGGTGATGAGGTAGAATGAGTAGGGTAGTGTGATATCCCACATTGGAAGTGAGGGAAGCGCATCACCACCATATAAGTGTGAGAAATAAATGTCTTGTCAACTCGGGTTAGCCCTTTTAGATCAAGCGAGGACGGCGGTCTAAGCAGTTGACCGGACCATTTATTACTCATTTAGCCTACCAGGGCTGGGTCTATGGGTGTTACAGAATGGTATCAGAACCGACTGCCATACGAACTAAGTGCCACACCTTGAAAAACGGTGGGGGTCACCTCTAGAATCCTATGGTAGGGATGAACTGGGACAAGTCTTGGCCGTCCTGGCGAGGACCTTGATCCCTTATAGTAGAGGGGGGGAATGTGATATCCCACATTGAGAGTGAGGGGAGCGCATCACCACCATATAAGTGTGAGACATAAAGATCTTGTCAACTCGGGTTAGTCCTTTTAGACCAAGCGATGACGGCTGTCTAAGCAGTTGACCGGACCATTTATGACTCATTTAAGCGCTACTGCACTCCAGGGTCCGAGGTGTAACAGTAGTGTTAGGTGGGATATATAGCCCTACCCTATCACCCGTTGTAGGTCGGTAGGTTGCTTAACTCACACAAAGTGTTTGTATCCTCTTGAACGATTGTCATGTTTGGCATGCTTCTAAGCGTAAATGGAAAATCAAGTTGTGTCGGACCTTTGACGGCAAATCAGTCATGCCTTTTCCGACATTAAAAATTAGGTAAACGTAGTTCCTTACGCTTAAACGTAAGAAACATTACGCTTAAACGCAGAAATTTGAATATCAGAACTCCTAATTTATTAAAATAACCTACGTTTAAACGTAGTATCCTTACGTTTAAACGTAAGGAACCTACGTTTAAACGTAGGTTATTTCAATAAATTAGGAATTAGTTAATAATGTATATTTCTGTACGTTTAAACGTAGATTAGAACGCATTTATCTATGTTCAAACGAAATTTTTCTACGTTTACAAAGCAATTATCTACGTTTGGAAGTGGTAGATGGCAATTAATGTTGTTGTAAGGTACTTGTTCAATATACACCACATTAACGGGCTATTTTTCCCATTCCTTCAGAGTCTTTCATGTTAATATAAATTTTCTAACCACTTCTTCATCTTTCAAGTCCATTTCTGCGTCATTCAAGTGCTCAAATGGGTAAGTTTTTGCTATTTAATTTGTCTTAATTCAAGTGCTCAATGTGATTATGTTATTTATGCTAGTAATGAAATGTACTTAAACTAAATGTGTGTTTTTAGTAGGTTATTTATGTAATGTTTATACATTTAAGTAGTGTATTAACTCTTTTCTTAATTAGTGTTATTGTTTAGTGGTTTAATTACTAGGGTTTAGTGTAAGTAATGATATGTATTTAACCGAAATGTGTGTTTTATGTAGTGATTATGTTATTTATATTGTAGTAATGATATGTATTTATCGAAATGTGTGTTTTAAGTAGTGATTATGTTATTTATATTGTAGTAATGATATGTATTTAACCGAAATGTGTGTTTAAGAGGTTGTTTATGTAATGTTTATACATCTAAGTAGTGTGTTTAAGTCTTTGGTATTGTTTGATTGTAGTAAACTTTGGTATTGTAGTTTTGAGAAGTTGGGAAATTTGTTGTTGGTAGTAATAGAATTGTCCATATTGATGGTTTGATCTTGCATAAGTCTTTGTTCTACCCAAAATGTAGATCGAAAATGGCTGCTTTTGAGACCATTGTTATTGAAATATTGATCACACTTAAACTTAGAGTGAAATAGTTTTAAGTGTTAAAAGTCTTTGTTTCCTTGTTTGAAACATCTTAAAAGCGAAAATAGTCTTTGTTTCCTTGTTCAGTTTAATTAGTAGGGTTTTCGTGTAAGTATATTTTGTTTTGTATTTGTGATAAATTTGCTTAGGTAGGGTTTTGAATTATTATATTGAATGTCTATAATGCATTTTAAGTTGTTATCTAAGTTGATATTGAATGATTGACTTGAATTGTTTTTATAAAAAAAAACAGATAATCACAACACTATGATTGTTGTCTCGTTCAACGGAGAATTTACGTACGATCCTCTCTATAACCGGTGGAATCATGTAAATGGATCGATGTTCTCATTATTTGTCCTAAAGAACATAAGATTGAATGCGTTGTTGGATAAATTGCATGTGAGGCTTGGTATTGATCGGTCTATTTCAAAGCTCAGCGTAAAAGCTTTGTTTACTTATGCTAGTGTGGGGAATATACCACCTGACGATATCTTAGACGACGAGACACTGAATGGTTACATTGAAGCGGCCTCTGACAGTAAAAATGTAATTTTTTGCGTGAATGCTACACCAGTGGAGGCAAACAATGAACCGATATTTGAGGATGATGGCATTGATTTAAATCAAGATTGCAATGCCCGGATGATAACAATAATTCGGATTATATATAGTCTTGGTAATTTCTCTTCTGGTACAAGAACTTGCTCTGAGATCCAAATTTTAATCCATTCGAGCAACAAGATGGATGTAGTGGGTTTGAAAACCATGTTTCTACACAAAGGCTTGGTGAAGCTTCGGACCAACAAGTTTAAGATGAACCGGTCAGACCAAGTCATAATCTTTCAAATCAACCTTCAAGTAGTCATGTTCGTGTTGAAATGGTTGATGAATACACGCCCGCTTGAATTCGGTCCTCCAAGTTATAATGTTATAAATAGCCAATCACATAATCCATTTCAAGATCCTCCTAACCAACCTTCAAGTAGTCGTGTTCCACCTATCCAATGACCATATAATTTGTTTGGTGGATCACCACTAGTTTTTTGGCTTCTCCGCTTGCACCTCATATTCAAACCGATCAAACGGGCAGGATGACAACAATAATCGTGGTGCCAATGCTGGGGCTAGTGTACGAGAAGATTATTCATGGAGGATTCCCACATTTGAAGATTATGATTTACCGCAGTTGTTCTATCTACCGCACGTTACATATGAATGACGTGAACGAATTGTTCATTGGGAAGCAATATGATTCGAAAGAAGATTTTAATTTGAAAATAAAATCGCATGCGGTTGCCAATAATTTTCGAGATGAGATTGGGTAGGTTGGACACACGCTGCTTGTATTACACATGTCTAAACGATACATGCAAATGGCATGTAAGAGGCGAAAAAGGGTGAAGACAAATACAACACATACATTTGAGATCACAACGTTGAATGATGTGCATACTTGTGCCTCTCGAGAACGCGGATAATGACAATCGACAAGCAACACTGTTGTTATTGCGAGTCCGCTAAGTCGAAAATGGAAGAACTCGGCAATGAGTATAAACCCGCACATATTATGGAGGACATGCTCACAACTTACAAATGTATCTGCTTGACTTATGACCAAGCATACCGAGCTCACGAGATGATGAGAATGTCTTTGGTTAGAGGTTCACCGACGGAGTGTTACAATGCGATACCTCGCACTGTGGATGGTGCATGATGCCAATGAAGGGACCTATGTTGATTTTCAACTTGATAATCTGGGAAGGTTCGGTAGTTGTTTCATGGCTTTAGGAGCAAGTCGTCGTGGTTTCAAGTATTGTCGACCTATTTTGTGTGTGGACGCCACTCATCTAAAACCCCATTTCTCAGGGAAACTATTTGTTGTTGTTGCTTTAGATGCTGGTGACCACCTATTCCCTGTAGCCTTCGGTATTGCTAAAAAAGAATGCAACGATTCATGGGGGTATTTCATGAGACAATTGAGGGTGGCCATTGAAGGTATCCATGCTGAAAAATTGAGCTTTATATCTGACAGACACAAGGCTATTAGAAATGTGGTTGGTCAGGTATTTCCCAATGCATATCACGGTGTTTGTTATCATCATTTAAAGGGCAATCTAACAAAAAAATGGAAGGATTACGGTTTTTGTGAAGACACATTCTATCAAACAACCTATGCATTCTCGGAGGCCGAATTTCTCCGAAAGTACGCCTTAATCAAGGCACAATGTCTTGGCGCATATCTAAAACTAGAAGAAATAGGTGTTGAACGGTGGGCGCGTGCCAAATTTCCTGGGAAAAGATACGCCTTAATGACAAGCAATTACGCTGAAAGTTTCAACTGTGCGATTAGAGGAGCTCGTCGTTGGCATGTTCCTAGCCTCTTGGAATTCATTAGAGCTACACTGCAGAGATGGTATAATGATAGACGACAGAAGGCGCTTGATTGTGCAACTGTGTTAGCACCGGAGATCGATAAAATAGTGGCTTCGAATATTACTGCTAGAAGGAAGTTCAGGGTTAATCCTATTAACCCCTATGAGTTTGAGGTTCATGGAAATAACTTGCTTCATGGGACGGTAAATCTACGAGAGAGGAAGTGTTATTGTGGTTATTTTGAGAAAATAGAAATACCATGAACACATGCTATAACAGCCGCAACAACACGCAGAATTAGTCCACCTGAACTCTGTTCACGGTATTATAGAGCTGAATGTTTCAAGGAGATTTACATGGGTAGCATATATCTAGTTCCTAACAGGGAGGATTGGGATGTTCCGGAGGTGGTAAGAAACATGAAAGTCGGAGTGCCTAATATGAGATATGCGCCTGATGCCAGTGGAGCTCCAAGAAGAGGTAGAATTAATACCACTAGAATCCCTTTCGAACGGGAACGCCCAGGCCATCGTAATGTATGTACTAACCGCAAACATCCAGACATAACAGAGCGGTTGCACGCAATACCGGTAGGAAGTCATTGATTTTTGTTATGGTGGTATTAGAATGGATCGTTATTGTGTAACGTATTAATAGAATGTAGTATTTTATTAATGGATTGTAGTTAATGTGTGTATTCAGTTATTAATCGGAATCAAGTTTGTCTTGTAGTACACTACCTCTGTAAAACTAACAGTAATTACTACGTGGCTTACACACAAGAAAAAAGAGTAATGATACGTTGGCTTACATACAGGGCTTACAAAAATAAAAACAAAGAGTAATGATACATTGAGATAACAATAAGATGACGCTTAAATAAACTAAGGGTGATCATTAAATACGATAGGATGACGCCTAAATAAATGATCTTCAATATTTAGTAATCACCACATTAAACACGACGTGATTTTCTATAGGTTGATCAATGACTTCAAAGCTGCATTCATCTCCCGCATTTAGGTCATTGTCCGTAATGAAATCATTCAACCCGCTTAAACGAACTTTTTGATTTACAACGTTATCACCGGGCATCTTGACTATGTGAGACCCATCAGTTAAATACCGTGGTCGGCTAGTAGTCCTGGACGGGTCGCCAATCTTCTCATCAATTGCATCATCCGCTTTTCGCTTACCCAATTGTACAACACTTGGGCCACCACTAAACAAATTTCAATACATAATCAAGTTAGATAGTTTTTCACAATATAATTTATAGTTTCAAATTAAAAATCAAATAACTTACTATAATCCATCCTGCATCTACAACCGATGCCTGGTCGTGGTCGTAGCCTCGGGAGGGTCGTAGCCTCGGTAGTAGCATCGCCAGAGATCGTGATCAAAATAGACACTCTCATCAATTCACGATAACAAACAATATCTATGTTAATAATACAAATTTCAATATAAATAAACCTACTAAACAATAATTAGATATAAATAACATAATGCTTACCCGAATAAGGATCCTCCATGAATAATTCGTCGACGAAATCCTTCTCGACTCCTCCTTCTGAACTCCCTCCAGCTGCACTCCCTCTTGCCCGGGTTGGGAAATACCTTCAAGAATCTTATCAAACCCGAACATCATCATCGGGTCGTCGGCGGACGGGGTAGGAGATGGATGAGTATGCCGATCGCAGATCCGACCTGTGGAGGTCGATGAGTATCTTCGACAGGTGTGGATCGATCAAGATGTCGATCAAGATGATGACCCTATGTAGACCGATCAGGGTCAAACTGAGAAGATGTGGTCCGGTCAGTATCATGTGGAGGAGGTGAAAGAGGTGAAGGAGGTGGATGCCGATGAGGGGTAGACTGAAAAGATGTTGCCCGGTTAGTATCATAATACATACAACTAAATTTATAACATAAAGCAATTGACAATGAAATAATTTTTAACCAGATCTCTGGATGACAGCGTCTGCATCGACCCCATAAGTTCAAGAAGTATCGCCCCATGCTCATTCTGCCGCTGTATAACCTCTCAAATTACTTGCCGGTTCTCGTCATTCCGCCGCGAATTTCTCCCGAATGTCATTCAAACCCATTATCTATCCTTCTTCTTCACAACTCTATAAAGCCCAAAGAGCCTTCATCTTCTTCATCGATTCAACTTCTTCCGCTGTAGCATCTCGGTGTATGAACTCGTGCGCACATGTCGTGAATGAGGAGGTAGAGGCTGTTGTTGTGAAGTAGAGGGATGTGAAGTAGAGGCTGACTGTTGTGTAGCAGAGCGGGTCGCCGCGGGCAGAGGATGTGAAGTAGCGGCCGATCGTGTGTGTAGCAGAGCGTGGTCAGCTGTGGTAGTAGATTGACGCTCAGGAGGTGGCCGTGCAATTGGTACAGGCCGAGTGATCAGATGTGGGGGCTCATTAATCTCCGCATCAGGGATGCCCCTCTCTAGCATCAACTCCCTATCAACTTCCCTTGCAACCAGATATCCTATAACACGGCTCTACAAACAATGTCTATTTCATTAGAATTAACAATAACAAAATGTTTAACCATACAGGATATAATTAAATGAAAATGTTTATTAAGCTTATTACCTTACTTGCCTTCACCAACAACCCCTTCCACTGCGGAGGGGTAGTTTTGCAACTCCATCTCATCGTCCGATGAGCCGCATCAGGAGCTCTGAGGGTGGCAGCAATAGTCGGAACAACAATGTCCTGGAGGGTCTCGTAAGCCCAAAACTGTAAGGCATGTATAACCTCTTGTATCGTCACCCTGCCTTCTGGACTTTCCTTGTATGTATTCATCATGCAATAGATCTTTCTATAAGTCTGATCCCACAACCAAGTACCCCATGGAAAGTCATTTAAGCCTTCTACATTCTCGACCAAATAGAAGGTCTCATGAGGTACCTTAGTAGTCTCATCATGACCCATCATAATCTCGTGAATAAGGTAGACTAAACCTACACGGTAGAGAACTTCAGGATGCTCACCCTCATCAAATAACCATCTATCAATATCCGTATGGTGATCGGTTTTGGGTCGATGATGGATGTGGCCATATGTCCCCTCAAAGAAAACACATGGAATAACTATCGGAGCTTCCGGAAGATCACCAAACCTAAAATCGGTCATCATGCAAAACTCCCACCTACCGAACTTCGCGGTCGTTTCACCAAATCTAAAATGAAGCTCACCGCCACATTCGGATAAACGGCATCAAACATACATATTGCAAAACTTTGGCGGAAAATCGCCAAGTTGCTCAGACATTTGAATGAATTCTAAAACCCCACCTCTCAATGTTTCCTCAACCGATCCTACTCACGTGAATGTCGTTAAGATCCCGGAGCTTGGTCTTTTCCTCTAAAAGTCCATATCAAATTTTTCTTTACTTTGTAGACATCGGCCCATGACGGCCAATCAATCGTTAACAAATAGCATTGTTTCAAGTCAATCACACACATATACTAGTCAATCACAAGCTTTATACACTAACATTGTGAAGTAAATCAACTATATAGTACATCTACTACCAAAGAAGAAATAACAGAGCTACCAATACCTAAATGATTAATGTAAGTGTAAGTGTGATCAATATTTCCAATAACAATGGTCTCAAAACAGAGCCATTTTCGCACTCATTTTGGGTAGAACAACACCCTTATGCACGATCAAACCATCAATCTCACCATCAAGCCTCAATCAATCTCAACATGAACATATACATGAAAAATGCATAAGTAACACCATACTCATACACTATCAACTTTCATGTCCCAAATGTAAACTTACCTAGCCACAAATTGCATGTTTTTTATCAAATTACAATCAAGACTAACCTAAACTCGATAAACTCGGAAAATCGCATACAAAAATACAAAAGGACTAAAGAAGAGTTTTCACGCCCAGACGTAGAAAACCCTACGCCCAGACGTAGACACCCTACGCCCCAGACGTAGAAAATCCAAACCTAAACACGTAAAAATCCAGCTTTAATCGCCTTCTTCAAAATAACTCCCTTACTTCAACCCACATAAAGAAAAATCAGCTAATCCTCTATCACCAACAATATCAAAGCTAATCACCATAAGGCCAACAAATATCGTGCTAATCACCACTACAAAACACTAAAAATTGGAAAATATATCGAACATAATTTAGGAAACAATATAACAATAAAACGTTTTAAATGCACTTACACTTTCTATATTGCTTTGATCATTATGCTTGAGAGCAGAGGTGGCAAATCTGAATATTTGGTGCAAAATCGCCGTCCAAACGTAAAAGAACTAATGAGAAACGTAGGGATTTGGAAGGGGATAGAAGAGAGAGAGAGAGAGAGACTTATTCAAAATAGTTCTGGACCTAACCGTTAAACGTAGGTTCCTTACGTATAAACGTAAGGAACCTTACGTTTAGACGTAGAGAAATATACATTTATTGCAACTCCTAATTTATTAAAATAACATACGTTTAAACGTAGGTTCCTTACGTTTATTTTAATAAATTAGGAGTTGCGATTATTCAAATTTCTCTACGTTTAAACGTAATGTTTCTTACGTTTAAATGTAAATAACCTTACGTTTACCTGATTTTTAATGTCAAAAAATGCATGACCTGATTTGCAAGTCAAATGTCTGACACAACCTGATTTTCCAATTTCTGGCTTCTAAACTTAGCAAATACTTTGATGCTTTTGATGATGAGAAAATAACTTTTCTCATCACTCTTCTATGGCACTTTATTAAAGGCAAGATGCGCTTTGCTCTTCAACGACATATCAATAAATATTGATCACCTTATACTTCCTCTGAATCCGAAGCGTAAGTCACCAGAGTTTATGGGTGCTTCGCACTCCAACCTTTTCCAATCGGAACTTGAAGTACGCCCCTCATCCAAGGCATCTTCTTCTATCGGTACAATCAAGTACAATGTCTCAAGTCTGGATGATTCTCAAGCAATTCGTATGATTTTCCGATATCACCTTGGACGTGTTTTGCATGTTCTCTCATAAAGGATTGATAGTTTCTATGGCATCGAGTACTTGGAATCTTTTGCTCACATTATTTATGCCGTTTTACGCTCGAGCTTACACTCAACCGAGGTAGAGAGCGATTCTTTATATTGCATTCAACAATTGCAATAATTAATGACATATATTTTCAATGGGATGTCACCATCCACTAATTCAAAACTTTATTTTAAAGCCATATTTCAACTCGGATGTTGTTTAGAATGCCGCTAATAACATTACACTTTATTGATTTCCAAAAACGATTGATATGGTATTCAAGTGTATATATATATATATATATATATATTAACTACATGTGACAAGTGACAACTATACAAGCCTTAAATACATGTGATTTGTTGGAATAAATGACATGCACTAAAACAAGCCAAGGATTCTCTTAAAACAACAATGCATGCCTGCCTGCATATAAAACTATTCTCTAATTCTCCATATAATCCCAATCATTAAGAGAATCATCAATTCCCTAAAAACAACAAGAACGTTACAAAAGCTTAATTATATTTTAATCAACCAAAAATTACTTCCTGCTAATTTAATCAACCAAAAATTACTTCCTGCTAATCATTATCAACCCTGTTAAATTAACAATTAAAAACTAATAACCACAAATCACATTAAATTAAATATCACAACCAACATGTCCCCACCTTGTTAAATTGACAATACAAAACTAATAACCACAAATTACATTAAATTAAATATCACAACCAAGATTACCAAAGCTTAATTATATTTTAAGCAACCAAAAGTAGTAATCCTACTACCCCTCAAAAAAAAAAAAAAAAGTAGTAATCCTACTAATCATTATTCACATTGTTAAATTAATAATTAAAAACAATAACCACGAATTACATTAAATTAAATAATTAAAGCACAACCAACAACAAATCCATTAAATTAATAATGACGATGGACACAACAATAATACTGATGGTTTTTTTTTCAACAATTATTATTGCGTAAATTTCAAGCCAACCAACCCACCAACCCAACCCGGTCCGACCAACCACTACTTTTCCAACCTGTCCCGGTCCCAACCCAACCCCAACCCAAATTAATTAAATTAAAAAAAAAACCCGAAATTCCCCACATATAGCAATCAAACAGTGACCTGAATCCTCCTTCTATCTGAACCCGAAAGCCCAAACCTGACCCTGAATTTCAGAACCTCTGTATTTTATCACCTTTCACAATCGGGTTAGCTTTAGCTATGGCTTCTCGTCCTTCACCTTTAAAGTCAAACGTACAACCATGCTTCTCCGGGTACCTGTGGACACCACAGAAGGTACAACCACATTTGCAGCTGAACCCCATAACCCCAACCTTCTTCTTACAAGTCAAACACCTATTACTCATCTTCACTGCCGGGCCGCCGCCGCCGCCGCCGAAGAAGGCACATCATCTTGTTTCTCCACCTGCTCAGCCGATTCCGCCGCCGCAGAAGACGAGGAAGGTGACGCCTTTACAAGCGATGCCGGAGAGAAAGGAACAGGATTCACGAGCTTATCTAAAGCAACTTTAGCTGCAGCTTGCTGCTCCTCCTGCAACCGGAACGAATTATAGCACTTCGAGCAGAGATTGTTCGTCGCCGCCGTGCCGAAAAACCCACATCCGTTGGCGCACAATACCGGCTCCGATGGCTGGTAGCTTGTAGCGTCGTTCATGTTCTTTCCTTCAGAACCCATTGATCGATCTAAATCTTTTGGGAGAAATGATTTCAAATTCGTTTCTTGGATTATTCAGAAAATTTTGTTAGGATATTAAGCAAGGTGTTTAGAGGAGGGGTTGTGGAGGATTAAATAACGATTTTTGCTGGTCAAAAAATCAGCACAGTGACGTGTAGAGGAACATGAATTGACGAAATTGACATTGAACTTGGTCTAATGTGTGTGTAATTAATGGGCATTTTGGTAATTTAGTTAGGAGATTGCCGACTTGATAATTTTAAGCCTACTCGGTTAAGGAAAAGAAAAGAAAAGAAACTAGAAATGTCTAGGAAAACGAGGAGACTATGGTTTTTATTTTTTATTATTATTTTTAGATAAAAACAATTTTAGTTATGGATAAAGACATGTTTAGCCTTGAGTGTTTAATGTAAAATTGTCTATATTCATTGAATATTATTAATTCAATTGTCGAGAATTAAATATTGGGGAGATACACTTCCACAAATTTCTAAAACAAGTAGGAAACGAGAAGTTTTTCCTTTAAGAAAAAAAAAAAAAGAGAGAGAAAAAAACCGCTTTTTAATTTAGGGTCAAAAAATAAAACGTTTTTGATACTCTCAATGGACAGCTGCAAAAAGAAAAGATAAATGAAACAACAAAGAAAACTACTTTTGAAAGAGTCATGAGTGTTATCCTATAATATCTTTATCTTTAATTAATATACATCTAGAAGATAGAAAACAAAACAAAAATAAATAAATTATCGACTTGTTTATCAATTCAAGAGCAAATCATAAACTTTTTCAGCATTCAAGTTATAATGTAAGTGTCAATAAGACATTTACTCATTAGTAATCATTGATACGCTGTTAATTCTAAGCTTTTGTGCTCAAGCTCCGATGGATGACAAAAATATATATGTGTATATATTGTCAAGGTAATAACTCAATGCATCAAAGCTTTTGAGGGATGTTATTAGGTGCACCCGTCATATGCGGAGTTAACCAATTTATAAACCGTACATCTTTTATTTTTAAACAGAATTCAAACTCTATGGTCTATATTCGTATATGATTTTAAGTGGTATATCTTCATTTTTCTCGAAATGACTGGGTAAAGAATTTTGTTTTTATGCATGTTAATTTTTATGTGATTTGTAGAAGACTATAAAACCTTTCGTGGTGTCAAGATGTTGCACTTATACCCAACTTGCGGTAGAGGCTTGCATGAATGATTTTATAACGCAACGATCAGATAAAAGTTTATATCAAAACTAAAATTGTAATAAAAGATAGTTCAATGTAAATTCATGTTCAATTCCTATAACGTGTGAATTTCAGAAATGTGATATATATTTTATATAAAAAAATTGAAAAAACGACTCCTCCTCCTTTTTTTTTTTGGGAAATATGACTCTTGTGTGTGTAATGTCAAATCATGTTAAATGATGTGATTTGGAATTAATATTACGATTTAATGTGAAGAGATAGTCCTAGTCAAATGAAATCAGACCGACGGTTGGGAACCGGAGCCGACGGTTTGGTCAACCTCTGGTTGGTGGAATCGGTGGTTGGGAGGTTGGGGGGTGGTTGGAGCATTTTGAAACCGTGAACCGACCGAACCGGAGGTTTAAACCGGTCGGAACCGAACCGAACCAGTGGTTGAACCGCCCAACAATGTAATTTCAACAGCTATTTTTTTCCCTCCCAAACACCTAAAAATCCTATAAATACTACCACATTCCATAAAAAATCCTAGACCAATCTCCTCTCAATTCTTACAACTTCTTCTCTCAATTCTTACATATATTCTACTCATTTATTTGATTATCAAGTTTGTTTAGTTGTTAAAAACAACAATCAAATTTACTTTACGATACCAATTTTTGAAGTTGTTCTGATTTAATCGTTACTTCAATACGGTTTTAGTTATAAGTAAATTTGGTTTTGTATTTTAGTCAACTAATTTTTTTACAAGTATAAAAAAATTTCAATTTTATAATCAAATTTACTTTACTAGACCGAAATTTGAAATTGTTCTGATTTAATCGTTACTTCAATTCGGTTTTAGTTATAAGTAAAATTGGTTAGTTAAATTAAAAGGTTTTTATAACCGTTAGATTTAATTTAGATTTTGTACAATGTCAACAAGAGGTGAAACATCAAAAGGCAATCGAAATGTTACTTTCCGTGATGACACGGTTGTGCTGGAGTCGGATGATTTTGCTGGTGGCTATAGACCCCAACATTTTACTGCACTTATCACCGGTAGTCACATTTCGATTCGTCACTTCGAGACACCTTTAGGTTTCGATCAAGATGATTTTGATAGTCATTACGACGATATCATGTCTCAACCTGAAAATTTTAACATCAACCTTAACGGCTCAAGATAATGATGAAGTCGACGCTGATGATGATGATGATGTATTTACTAGTGGATGCTTCCCGTATAGACAAGGACGTGGTAGAGTCGCGGTGGTCGTAAGAACACCGCGTGGTGCTAGTGCTAATCCTACTCCTACCCCGAGTCACCGATTTAGATGTTGATGAAAGTACCGATCCAAAGCACAAGAAAAAAGGTTAAAATCGAGAATTTTTACGGAATTTTTCATAAGATTCCTCGGATCGATGAATTATCATTAGCTAACCCCGAAAGTATTTCTTCGGGTGTGCAATTTCTATGGCAAAAATACCAATTTAAACACGCCGGTGGTTACGGATCGACGCGGGTCACATATTAAGTAAACACCGGAGAAATTGGAAGACAAATGCCTCAAGCCCAGCCTAAACATGCCGAGCTCCAATGAGGTAACACTAAACCACTCTTTATTTACACTCGTGATAACCGTAGAGATCTAACCACGGATCTTATCATGGGACGGGTCTTCCTTTAGCTTTCCCGAGAATCCTATTTTTGAAACTTACGCATGCTAGGCTTTGCAAACCGGCATTTACTAAGATCCATCGCAACGGTTACTGTGGATTTCAAAAATAAATTTATTAAACAACATAATATTATTAAAGAAAGTTTGAAGAAAAATAAATTCCGAATATGTGTACGTGCCGATATTTGGAAGGATAGGAGGACAAACAATTATTATTTGGGCATGTCGTCTCACTGGATTGACAACACTTGGATTGTCCAAAAAAAGTTACTTGCTTTTCGTTTATTTAACGAAACTCATAATGCTTCTAACATTGCATCTTTATTAGTTGATATTTTTGAGGAATACGATTTAAAAGATAAAGTTTTTTCTATTGCGTTTGGCAATGCTTCAAACAACATTGCTTCTAATCCCGACTTATCCCGATATTGTGAACCTGTTTGTAACGGTCAATTTTTTCGTTTAGATGTTTATGCCATATTTTTAATTTATGTGTAAAAGATTGTCTAAAATTTTTTGACCATAATATTAGTACGATAAAAACTTCGATTTCACATGTGTTAGGTAGAAATATTCTTGTTAATATGTGGTATAAATTTCTAAAAGAGAAAGGTCATCGCCCTATCAAACTGCCGCAAGATGTACCGCATAGGTGGAACACGACTTATGATCTTTGGAAAAAAACAAACAAAATTAAAAATACCTTTTGTGAGTTTTAAATGAACACCGCCTCGAAAAATAATATCGCTTGTATCCTCTATTTGGACCGCATGCAAGACATCGATGGATGTTTTTGAAGTATTCAATAAATTTATCGAATTGTTTTCAAAATGTTATCAACCCACATAAC
Organism: Gentiana macrophylla; assembly: GCA_026214975.1. NCBI lineage: Eukaryota > Viridiplantae > Streptophyta > Magnoliopsida > Gentianales > Gentianaceae > Gentiana > Gentiana macrophylla. The sequence goes on from CM047806.1 coordinate 125,671,165, forward strand.
ATTTAGTCTTGCTCGCTAAAGGTAGAAATAATCGCCAAGTTTGAAACCACGGAACACGACGCATTATTTCAATGTTTAGGGTCGATGAAGGAGAAATGGAATAAGTATATGTTGTATATTCCCCGACACTTATCTCATTTCTTCTATTCTCGACCCTCGCTTAAGACTATTAGTGTGTCTAACATGTTAAGTGCTTACTATGATGCTTTGTCTCGATATTCATAGAGTGCCCCGGTAGATTTAAAGTTGAAGTAGATAGACTTGAAAATTATTAAACACTTTGTATGTTGAATATAGCGCATATGTATGGATTGAGAAACGGTTGTTCCCAATCCATCCGCAAGTGCTTCTACTAACCCCGCAGTGTCCTACGGGACTTAAAAAGTTCTCAATAAAATTAATTCTAAACGATGTATGGAGCGACAACCTCATCCGATCAACATGTAGATATCCAAATTTTTAAACACAACATTTGAAGGCTATGAAACCAAACCTATGATTTCGACTTCGACTTATTGGGTGGTGGAAGAGACATGCTAAAGAATTTCCAATATAGCAATGATAGCGGTCGAAGTTTTTAAGTTGTCCTGCTTTCGACTGGCCATCGTTGAACGATGTTTCAAAGATGGCAGTGATATGTGCTTACTAATAAAAGATGTTCGCTTCATCCCACCAATTTAGAGAAGCAAATGTGTTGTCAAGGGTACGATCCGAGAAAGAGGTGCAAGACATTGAGTCGTAAGATGATGAGTCACGCTTCAAAGCGGTGACACCGAAACTTCGAGGAGGAGGAGCAAGCAAATAAATACCGACATCGATTAAAGGTGACGCAATTTATATCTTACTTATATATTTGTTACAATTTATAAAACAACTACAAAAGACTAAAAACTATAAGAAACTACTAAAACTACATATATATATATATAACCCGATAAAAGACTAAAGACTACAAAAACCATAAAAAAATCCGATAGAAACTATAAAACCTATTAAAAATAACTATAAAGACCTACAACTAAAAACACCCAAAAACAACACTATACAAAGCTAAAAACCTATAGAAAACTTTTTTAAAAACCTTATAAAACAAAAAAAAAAAAAAAAAAAAAAAAAAAAACTAAAAACCTATAGAAAACTACAAAAAAAAAAAAAACCCCAAAAACCATATACTAACCTAACAAATTGTATGAATCTAGAAAATACAAACACATAAAAATACTATAAAATACTACAATAAAACAAACATTTAAAAAGCTTTAAATACTATAAAACATATAAAAAGACCATAAAATAATACAAAAACAATAAAACCTATAAAAACCATAACAACACTATACAAAACTAAAAACTATAAAATACTATAAACATGTATGAAAAACCTATAAAAGACAAAAAAAAAAACAATAACATAAAAGACTATAAGAACTTATAAAAACAACAAAAAAAAATATAATAACCTATCAAACAAACTATAAAAGACTAAAAACAATAAGAACTACGTCATTGATTTTTTATACGACGCGCCACCAACACGATTATATATAAAAGATACGTGAAAGAACCGAATTTCCTGCATGCCTTTAAAAATACACAATTTTCATATAAGAAAACAAAACATTATATCTCACGTAATATTTAGTGGAATACTGCAAGCATGACAAAAACATAACTGGCCTCATAGCGACATTTTTCTTTTTAGATGTTATAAACGATAAAACAAAATATTTGGACAAAATACCCTTGTTACTTTTTACCCTTCTATAAATAGTAATAAATAAGAAACAAGAAAGAATAAATTTCATAAAACGTCAGAATATCCAATGAAAAAGTAGTAACGGTCTAAAAACAAGTAGAAGAATAACCCTTATTTGTTAAAATATAAGTAGTAATAATACTCGTGAAATGTCAGAACGAAGTAATGTACCGTAACATTAAAATGTCGTAACGCCCAATAAACAAGTAGTAATAAATTTAAAAAGAAGTAGTAACAACCTCAGAAATGTCAGAAAATCCAATAAACGAAAGTAAAGAATAAAACCATAAAATAGATAAAGTACATCAAAAATGTAGTAACGCTGCAAAATTAATAAGAATAACCCTAAACCCTAAACTTTTTTCAAAAATAAAAATAAAAATACACTTGTGATATCGGTGCGCCGTCACCCTCCTTCTCCGCCGGAAATGCAACTTCAGTGCACAGCTTGTCACCTCCTCCTCCTCCCCAAATCATCCCCAAATCCTAATGCCCATCATAAATGTAACCGAATCGAGACAATAAAGGTCCGACCACTGTGATTTGATTGACCAGCCCATAAAACTTATTAATCGCCATTGAATTAAACCCATAAATCCAATTCCAATGTAAACAGTCCGAATGGGTTTAATTCCTTTGACCATAAGCATGGCATTTCCAATGGGTTTAATTCCTTTTGTCCGAATCAGTCCGAATCACCGTGAAGCTTTGGTCGCGAATCTTTCACATCGTAAATGGAGAAGCTTCGATCTTTGACATCGTAAATGCCACGCCATTCGAATGGAGAAGTCGCGATCCATAATTTAAATGCCTTCCATAAGACACAGAGAATCGGTTGTAGAATCGCAGAAGCCTTCACTTAATTTGGAAACTCGTGTTGCAAATCCACCGAATCAAGCATTAAATTGGAAGGATATCACCGTATTTTGAGTTGTGGACGGCGGCTTCAACATTTGCGGGATAAGGAACGCAAACTGGTCAGTTAAAACATGTAAAGGGAAGGAAAAAAAGGGTAATTTAGTCAAATAGTTCGTGTTTTGTCCTTATAAAATAACTCATCTCCTAAACCCTATTAAGTCACAAATTAGTCCTTTGGACAAAAACCTATAATATTTAATAAAACAACATTTTTAATCAACGATACTTAAAACCAACTAAAAACTTATAAAAAACATATAAAAGACTAAAAAACAACAATAATAAAAAAACTATAATAACCTATCAAACAAACTATAAAAGAGTAAAAAAACAATAAGAACTACGTCGTTGATTTTTTTTTATATGTTTACGCCCCGACACGATTACATATAAAAGATACGTAGACAACCGAATTTCCCGTACAAGTGTTGGAAAAATAACACAATTTACATATGTTAAAAACAACACAAAGATAACTCACGTAATATTTAATAAAACAACATTTTTAATCAACGATACTTCAAATCGACTAAAAACCTATAAAAACTATAATAGACAATAAAACAAAAATAATAAAAAACTATAATAACCTATCAAACAAACTATAAAAACAAAAACAAAACAATAAGAACTACGCTCGCTTTTGATTTTTTATATGTGACGCGCTTCTCCGACACGATTACATATAAAAGATACGTGAGCAATGCACTTCCTGCATGATGTCATTAAAATAACATAATTTACATATAAATAAAATAACAAAATATTAGTATTATATTTTAAAACGAATAGAAAACTATTTATAAAAAATATATATTACATTCGCTTAGTAATTATAATGAAAAGTTAATAATAATTTGTTAGTATTATATGAAATGTAAAAAATAAAAATAATGAAAATTTAAAACCGCTACCGAATAAATGATTCAATCGCGAACCCAAGATTTAACCTTCAACCGCCGGTTGAACAAACCGGCGGTTAGCTTCAACCGGCCCAAACCGGCAAAGACCAAAACCGCCGGTTCCGGTTCCGGTTCCGATCCGGTCCGGTTGGTGCATTTGGCCAGGAGTACTATGAAGAGATCGTGTTTATAGGACTGTAAAAATAGACAAAGTAGTTAGAAATAAATGTACATAAAATGACGGTACAAATGTCCTTCCGGTTGAGAAAGATATATCCCCCTAATAAAGGAAAAGATAAAGGTCTTTCATTTGAAAGATAAGATGATGATATTCAAAAGAAATAGATTTAGTTGAAACAAATTATATTTCTTTATTAATAAATATTTTATCTTTAGAATTATTTATTTTGAATTTAGGTTGTTATCATTTTTCTCTCCTATACAATCGGTAAGATTGTATCATTGATTCGCCCATTCAATAAAAACAAAGCCAGCCTTCCGCCCGTAGCATTCTCATGTTCCAAATACAAGTGTCCGAGATGGCTGAGTTTCATGCTAATTGTGTCATAGTGTCCAAAATAATACAATTTCTTGCATAAAATTATTGAGAAATTAGTGATAATGACATAATCCTAATATTTTTAAGATAATGACAGCCATACATTTTTTTATGTAAGGCGAAATCGTGATAATTTTTATAATGGTATGACAAACAATAATCCCTAAAATCATGAATCTCCCTCAATAAATCCCAAATCAATGAATTTCGATAGCTAATCCTTAAAATCAAAGAATTTCGACAATGAATTTTGAAAATTAAAGTGAATTTCGATAATGAATTTTGAGTGAATTTAAACAGTTAATTTTGAACACAAGTGAATTTCTGATAAATAATAAATAGCTATTCTTTACGCAAAAGTTTCAAAAGATCGCTATTCTACTCAACCATGAAATATTTCTATCTTTCTCCCTAATTCCCAAAATTAAATTTAAAAAAATAAAAATTTTTGTGCTGCATATCCTCCATCTGCCCAGATGAATATGGGATTGCATCAATCATGAGTAGGTTTTTTTTTTTTTTCAATTATTCAGCAAATCCATAAAATCTTTTATTGTGTCCATACAAGTTTATGTATGTTCAATTGTACATGCGTTCCCTTGATTCTTCTTGAGAAAAAACCAAAAAATACAACGTTAGTTCTCCTGAGTCTTGCATCTTTGGTCCAAATCCCATGTTCATTCACTTAATCCCATCTCCACGTTTCTCTTCACACATCTTTCCTGTTGTTTTTTGAGTCCAGTTTTTTTTATCTTGGTTGTTATTATACATAGATCTATGAATAAATAATATTGTCATATAGCATCATCTCTTCTTTGACATCCATCTATATTCACATTCGCTTATGGTGCAATTAGTACGGCTTATGGGAGGAAGGTGAAACCATAGATCACCTGCTTATCCAATGCCCGCTTACAAAGACGCTTGGAAAGTCGTAGGGGTTCATTGGGAGGCCTTTTAATGATGGGTCAACGCCATGGCCTGTTGGAACAAGATAACCACAAACCCTAATTTTGCTAAGATTAAAGATAGAGTTATCCTTAATTGCTTTGTTCTTTGGTCAATTTGAAAGACGAGATGTAAAAAAGTTTTTGAAAATGTCTTTTGGTCTTTTTTTTTTGATATCGCTTTGCTTGTCGATTTAATAATGATTTTTTACAGCATCTTCTACGGAGAGGACCACTTCGGATACTTTTCATCCATCTCCAGACTTGCAGCACGATGCCCCTCGCAGTACCGCAGTGAGGGTATTTGTTGATGCAACCTGGAAATCGGATTCTTGTCTTGCGTGCCACGAGAGCGCGATTTTTGGGTCCGACAACATATTTTTGAAGCTTGGGCATCGCTAAGGTGTATTAGCACTCAACTCTTGCAAAGCAGAGGCAAAAGCAATGAGATGGTGTTTGTGACGATGCCTTTCTTTAGGTGTAAAAAATCTAGTTTGTTCTACTGATCGCCTATCTCTTATAAATTATTGTAATAGCATTGCTCCCCTTCCATAGAATGTAGAACCATCATGGAGGACATCGTAGCGCTCGTGTAGTTTTGACTATCATCATTTTGCACATTGAAAAGGAAAACAACAAACTCAGATGCATGAGCTTGTCGTGATTCTCTTTCAAGTCGATATATGTGTCTTTTGGAAAGGTTGTATGTCGATCCAAATTAATAAATGCTTTGTACTATCTAAAATTAATAAACGCTTTCGCTTTCTGGAAAAAAAGACTTTGTATGATACTAGAATGTTTTATAGATTTATGAAAATGTTGGTGGAATATGTTATAAAATTATGAATATGTAAATGTGATTTAAATCCTCATTTATGTGTAGATATCATGTATTCTGATTTACATAATGTGGTTGGTTTACTGAAGTACAATTGTATGTTTATGACCACTATGTGTAGACTTTGTATCACTAATTTTGAATGTAAATTTAGGATGTACGTGTCATCAAATTATGAACATTTCACAAACTAATCTCCAAACAAGAGAGTGCATATAATTTATAGATGTTGCTAATGCAGGAGTTACAGCAATGGGGCTGACTATGCGGCACATGCAACATCTGCAGATTCATTTTTTGCAACTTGTGTTTCCTAAAACAACAATAATATGTGCTTAGTATCATTATGTGTATGTACTTCAAATAATTTATTTATAGTATAAAATTTAAAAAGAAATGATATGAACATGATTATGGGATAATGTATGAAAAATGAAAGAAAAGTGAAGGTATAGAAATGAAAGAATCATGGTTAAATACTAGGCATTGAAAAGGTCATGAACTTTTGAGAGCAACCAACATGAGGCCTCGCTCCCTAGAAAGAATAGGAAGAAAAGGCAGGAGCCTTGGCCAGCCTCGCCCACTTGTATTTAAATAATTGACATTTCTGATCTTTCAATAAATTATGTAACAAACTCTCCACATCTAGTGAAAATAAATGTGACGTGGTACTTATTAAGCATATACACGAATGACACGGTTAGTTATGATATGAAAATAAGAAAGATAGTTCAAGTAATGGTTATGGTATGCTTTACGGTTTTAATATTATTATTCTATGTGCTCAGGTATGAATGCTCACTGTGTTTGTTTTAGACACTATGCTTTAAATCCTACTTGTGCATTCCATTTTGAAATATAAACTGAAAGTGTATTATAATCCGAATAAATAGTATTGTTTTTTTTATGCAAATGTTTATATACCGAGCGTCATAACTAATAGCAACTAAAACAACTCATCATTCAAATTCAAATAATTTGACCGTTCTACACCAAAGCAAAATGGTTGAATTATAGACAATTTATTTGGATAAACCTAAAATACAACAGATAATTCGAATCCAAGTTTAAAATTATCAAGGGACTTAAGTGATTTGGAAAAGATAAGGTTGATTGAGAGATAAGGAAGCAATCACTTAAAATTCAAAATAAACGCAAGCTGTAATTCTACTTCAAATCAAGGATAATGGCTATGAGACTCAAAGCAGATGGTGGCAATCCGATTCTTTAGTGTTTATTTCAAATGTTGAACCTTTATCTTTATCCTGAAACCAATTGTACAAGTGAGGACTCTAGTACTATAAATAAAGCTTACCAAAGATCGATGTAAAATGAGAGAAATAGATCCAAAATTTCTTCCAAAAATTAATAAAGCATTCATGTTCGCTTTCGTTAATTAAATTTGTGAGTTTTCTATTTTTCCACATGGTATCGTGAGCTATGGTGATCTAAACACCATGGCAACCTTGTCTATCAATGTAGCTAATTTCATCACCTCAAATTGAACTCCAAAACTACCTCTATGACGTGAACAAGTATTAGCATTGGCGTAAAGTCGTAATATGGCAGGCATCTCACAAACACTACCCCGCAGACAGAGTTCACCATCACAACTACAACATCATCAACAACAACCGGTAGTGATCCCACTCCAAAACAACAAAGAATAAAGCAAAGTGAGACAACTACATGCATAACAAATCCTAAGTATACATCGTGGGAAAAAGTCGATAAGATGTCGAGAGGATGGCTCATCGAATCCTTATCGTAAGAATCTCTAGGCCTAGTTATTGGTCCGACACATCACATGCAATATGTAATTCCCTCTAAAACTACTATGCCCACGATTCACATGAAAGAGAATTCAATCTCATACAACAAATTACATATCTGATAAAGGGAGAAGACAAGGATATCAATGAGCATATCATGACTTTCAAGGGCCTATGCGATAGTCTAGTAGCAATCGGGAAACCAATCATAGATCCGTAAAAATTTTATTATCTCTTGACAAGTCCAGATCATAATATGAAACCTTCACTACTATCGTAATATTCCGATTTTCTAAAAGCAGAGACGTGTCATTTTGCGTAAAACTAAATATTGGGTTCTGTTCCTTTTACTCGTAGTTTAAGTATTTATTATATATATATATATATATATATATATATATATATATATATATATATATATATCTCAAAATTATATGTATATTAAGGAAGGAAATCTGATTGTTAGTAGAAGGGTGATTAAGGAAAATCGTTGAATTAGGTAATTATGGGATTTTTCCTATTTAAGGAAAATCAACCTAATCACACCCTTAAGATTTTAATCTGATTTTTCACATCCAAAATTCGAGTTGCTATGTGTAAGAGAAATAGGAAGAGGTCGAGATACTTTCATCGATATCTAAGTCAATTCTAAATCGCTTTCAATTTCGAGAGAAGCATCGAATCGCCATAAGGAGAGCGCTGCTCTCGTGAGCGTAAAGTTGGAGCTTTTCTCAAGGTATGAAACTCGAATTACCCGCTTTTTTGATGAGTTTTGATGCTCATACCTTTCGTAGTTTAATCGCTTGAATCGTGGTGATCGATTTGTGATGCAAATTCGATTGATCATATAGGTTTGTTGCGTAAAAGAGATCGCTTTGTCGTTGTCTTTTCGAGCTTTGGATTTTGGAATAGCATGCTTAAGGTAAGAAGCTCTTCCTACAATCTAATTATGGTTGAGAGTAGTTAGATCACGCTTTTGAAGCGCTTTCAAAGCAAGAATTTACCTTGATGTTGATTATGGATTGGCGGTGTTAGGACATGAGAAAGTTTTGATTTTCATGCTGTTTTTCTCGCTATTTTTCTGAGTATTTGATGTTGAACATGTTTGGATTGGTGTAGTAGATCGTAAAAGTGCATAAAAGCGTGTTTTGTGGTGTTTAGGTGTTTCAATGTGCGCGCACATTGATTAGCAAGCAGCGCACATGGCTGAAGCAGAATGTTACTATAGATGGATAGCTTTGAGTGTGCGACATTCCCTGGAATGTGCACACACTGGCCGGGCTGAATGTGGTTTTCGCCCAATGTGCACACATTCCTGGAGTGTGCGACATTGCCCCTGTTTTGATAAATAAGCTATTTTAAGATATGTTTGGGATTTTTAAATGTTGTTTTTGATATAATAACATTAATTAACCTTAAACAAGCTTCGATTGAACTTCCGATTCGCTCAGCTTAAAACATCGAATGTACTCTAAAAGGAGTCAAGTTCGATCCGTCGGAAGCGGCATGAAAGTGGTTTGTGCTTTGATGAACTAGTGTTCACCAATGTCTGTGGTAATTGTTAAGATGTGATGGCTAGCCGCCTAAGTGAGGGAGTAGAGTGGTTAGGGTGAGTTTTATTCTCAAAACACTTAGGCGGTTAGTTAATTCACATTAATAATTACATACGCTAGATAAAAGCTAAAACGCCATTTATTCTCGCTAGGCACTATTTCATATCGGCGATGTGATACGCTCAAACAGTGAACAACGCCATCGCCTTAAACGGCCAAGGGTAGTGGAGGAAATTCATCGGACGATACGCATACCGGGAGACCCCGAGCTAATCGGTGCTAATCACCGTTAGTTAGCAAGTATATCTTCAGCCGATGAACGCCATGCACAAAGGTCCTTGAGTAGTGATGTAACAATGATAAGCTAAGTTAGAAACGCTTAGTCATGACGTGTTGATGGACACGGCGAACCCTAAATTGAGTCGGTCTCACTAAGATAATATCTTTAATAATAACCTTAATTAAATTATAGCTTCTACTTACTTTGTACAATGTACTTACCTCAAATGCATGTTTATTTATGTGTTTGGGGAGAGAAGACTAACAAAGTTAGTGGAGATTTCAAGAGGACTTCGATGATGACGCTTGAGGACGCCGGAGTTGAAGACCTTGTTTACTATTTATCATTTATTTCATTTATGCCTTAGACTTGGATTTTATTGATTCTCAGTAGTTTACTTCTAGTACATTTGGATTCGTTGGTTTCATTTCAATGTAATAAAGTTACATTTCCTCTTAGTTCTTTATTTCTATTCTCGAGATGTTTGGAAAAATTACCCAGTCTTTTAGCTTCCGCTTGCTTTCATTTGATACGACGTAGTAGAGGCTTACGTGTAATATTATTTATTTAATATTATGCGTGTTTAACGCTTCGATTTCCGGATAAGGACTCGTGTCCGGAACGGGCGTTATAGCTTGGTATCACGAGAGAAAGCGCCTTTTAGGCTTCCTTTATTTTAAGATAAGTTTTTTTAGATTCGTTAGTAACGCTCTAGTTTTCCTTGATCATCGTGATGGTGTTCACTAGAACCGAGCAAAGCCGGCGCGCCAGGAGCTCGACGAGAAAGTCCTACACTAGTTGCCAGAGGTCGCTTTTGTGAGGCGTAATCCTTCACCGCATCCGAGCCCCACTCCACCCTCATATCGCAACCCCTACACCACGATCTCAAAGCAGGCTTGTCACCGCGAAATCATCAGAGCAACGCCCACAATGGCATGTGGAAGTTCGGGCTTTTCTGCCTCGGATTTTGTCTAAGCAAAATAAACAAGTAATAAATTTATAAACCGTATACCCCAAGTGTAGGATCAGAGCATAGCGATTAATACCGGAGTCGATCTCGTGGAATCGGGGTATCTAGTTCGTTAATTTTCCTAAGATTGATACCATTATTATTAAAGCCTAAAATAACAAAACGAAAAGATAAATCGACAGAGGATTGTCACCCAAAGCCGTGGAAGATCGCTAGAACATAACTAAACTATAAACGAAAACAATAAAACTCATAAAAGCATGATAATGACTATAGCGATTAAACATAGAACAAGCAATGATCCACCATCCCGCAACCCTTAATTTCCTCTCTAGATTATCTTATGATGATTTAACTGAAATTGTGATTCACCTATCAAAGGTATGAACTCCTAATCTCTTAGAAAGGTTCGCCTATCAATCTTTTATCTCTCGATCTTAAAGATTAACGCTTTCAAACCAAGGTGCAAGATTTCTCAATCTAACAATCTAGATATTCTAACCTAATCAACTCGTCACTTATAGGTTGAAGATCCAATCTTTCCTATGGTGATCTAGGTTTACACCGACTCGCCAATAGCAAAACATCTCTCGATATAAATTTGCATAACACATAATCATAGAAAATAAACAACTTAATTAAAACTCACAAAATCATCCAAAGTGGAGAAATAAAACGTCAATAAAAGTTTCACATGCTTGCTCCAAATTTGATCACTTCCACCATCCTCATGATCCGAAGGAAAACGAAACAAAATAAATAAAACAACTATTTAATCCTCGGTCGACTCAAGCACCACAGCTTGGCCGACCGAGCACAACTCGGCTTCGTAATTTAGGTTTTCTACGGTCATTGCCGGTATATGATATGATATAAGATGATCATTGTGGTTGAGAATGCGCCGCTATTTATAAGATTTTAGGTCGGCTATGCTTAAGTCGGTCGTGGACGCCCGCCCACTCTCTTCGACGCCCGCTCGCTTTCAATAAAACATCGAGTCGGGCCGAAGCCGGATCGACGCCTCGCTCTTCTTTAATTTGGACGCCGCCCACCAAATCTTCAAAACTCAATCAAATAGCTCTCCGACGACGCCCACTTATTATGAACGCCACCCACTCTCAAACGCTGCTCAGCTTCTTCAAAGCTTCCTTATCTTCACCCAAGTTCAATATGCATCTTCCTCTCCACTTAATCTTCGCTTGACATCCTTAAGCTCATTTCATCCTCTCCATGACATGTAAATGTACCTTCAAAACCATAAGAACACGCAAAGTGTAAAACCATAGATAATTACCAATAAAATCACTTAAATTAGCTCAAGTTTACACTTAAATACTTTTAAAACTCATTTGCTCAATAATTCGATTAAACCCTTAATTTCTATGCAAATTATATGAATATGGAGGAAATCATTATAAAATATAACGTTATAAATCATATAAAATCACCCTTAACATTTTCATTGGTAAGTGAAGTTCCAAATGGTTTAGTATCGCCACCGCTGAGCTACCCTCCACCAAGGTATAACTACATCTATGGAGAACCTGGAGAAGCACCTATACGAGTCATCAGAAGGGGAGACATTCCACCGCCCACGACTTCAAAGAACTAGTATTTATCCACCTCCAGCTGAGCCACCCCGCCACACCGCTTTTCCATCATCAAAGATCGACCTTTTACCCTCCTCCAAAGTGGGTCATACCTCGACCCATCTGCACCACCTTCACCCTGCTTTGACCATCAACAAGGCTTTGGCTACCCACCCTACGGTTTCCACCAACACCGCATCATCAGCTAGTGGATACCTTTGATACCCTCCGCTTATCCGCAAGCCCCACCGCTAGGGGCCGGTTTTTGAGCAAGCACCACCGATTGACTGGGTATACGAGGTTGAGAAGAAACAGGTTCAAGACTTCTTTGGGAATGTGGAGCATTCAAAGGTCAAGAATGGTTAAGAAGCTTCAAAAGGCTTGCGTGAATATACATGTTCCTCGACTGAGATGGCCTGGGCCATGTTAGTTTTCACAGTGTAAATAAGTTGGATCGACGCCATACACAGGTGTAAAATGGCAAGGTAACGGATTGGGAAGACTTCAAGGTGATGTTTTATAATGAGTATTTTCCGTAAACAAAGGCGCATGACATGGCAAGTCGCTTTTGAAACTTAAGCAGTGGTAACTATATGACAAAGGTCTCAAGACACCAACAAGTTTAACGAGTCAAAGATTCTACCCCGAGTTGATGAAGGTAGAAGAGAGGAAGATGGCCCTATACAAGGAAGGGTTATCCTATCAAATACAAACCGCATGTTGGGTTTCACAACCTAAGAATATGGTCGAGTTGTTGAATAAGGCCCAGAGGTGGAGACATTCTGTAAAGAAAGCTATAGTTGTCATTGGGAACAAGAGGAGTTTTGGGACGAGCCAAGGCAGTAACAGAGGAGCACCACAACAGAATTTGAAGAAGACAACAGCCCCTGCAGCGAGTAAACCTCCAACCGGGTACCACTTTGCCCTAAGTGCAATAGAATCACTCGGGTGAGTGCCGAGTTCATACAAACGGCCGTTATCTTTGTGGAGAGACGGACATTTTGCTAAGAGTTGTCCGACAAAGTGGTCCTACAAGTAATCAGAGACAAGGAATGGGAAAGGCGCCCAAGTCGCCTAGCCGAGTGTTTGCAAGAGATGCAGAGATGACGGAGCCGCACGATAACGTTATATCAGTAATACCTTTATTGTTATTGTAATTTATTAGAGTACTTTATAGCACGATTTAAATCATATTGTATTGTATTTAAATAAATGAATTCACATCCTAGGTACAATAATGTTAGACAACTTAGTGGTCACGGCATTGTTTGATACGGAGCGCCTAATACTTTTTGTGTCAACTAAGATAGCTAAGAAACTTAACTTACCAACGGAACCTTTAAGAAACACTTTGAGATAACAACACCCTTAGGAAAGTGACTAAGGTAACCAAGTTGATGCCGCAAGTAGATGTTCGAGTTGGAACGATCGCTGCAAGAGTGACTTTACGGTTTTGGACTTTTCAGATTTTGATGTGATTCTGGAATAGATTGGCTATCCGAGAATTTTGTCCATTTGGATTGTAGAGAAAAGAGAGTGACCTTTAAGATACCGGGAAATTCAGATAAGACTTATCGTGGTAACGCTTACAAGCCTAGTAAGAAGCGCCACCCTATAATTTCGCCGTTAAGGCTATAAGAACTTGTCGGAAAGGTTGTGAAGGCTACCGTTGTACGCAGTGGACGTGGAACAAACGGTTTCAAGTTAGAGGAAACCTCAGAGTCATGAATATCCGGAAGTGTTTCCAAGAGTTATCGTGAAACATGCCGGATAGGAGATTGAATTTGAGATTAAGTTGATACCCGGAGCGGCACTGGGCCTGCTAAGGCACCCTATAGAATGGCACCGCTGAATTGAAATAGTTGAAAGCTCAACTTAAGGATATGCTCGAGAGGAATATAATTCAGCCTAGTACTTCGCTGGGAGCCCCAAAGTTGTTGTTTGTGAAGAAGAAAGATGGTAGTATGAGGATGTGTATAGATTACAGAGCATTGAATAATCTTACCATCAAGAACAAGTACCTTTGCCGAGGATTGATGATTTGTTTAACCAGCTTGTAAGGCAAGAGAATGTTTTCCAAGATCGATCTTAGGTTGGGTTATCATCAATTGAAGATCAAGGTAGCAGATATACCAAGACGGCATTTAGTACGAGATATGGACATTATGAGTTCTTAGTCATGCCTTTTGACTCACTAATGCTCCATCCGCATTTATGGATTTAATGCAAGGTGTTTTCATGCCATACTTGGATAAGTTTGTGATAGTGTTCATAGATGATATCCTAGTGTACTCTAAGGATGAGAAAGAATACGAAGAGCACTTAAGGATAGTGTCGATACTTTGAAGAAGAACAAGTTGTACGCTAAGTTCTCAAGTGTGACTTTGGTTAGATCAAGTGAGTTTCTTGGGTCATGTCATTTCGGAGATGGCATTAAGGTTGATCCCGCCGAAGATTAAAGTAGTTGAGAAGTGATCCGCATCGACCACCGCTTCGTGAGGTTAGAAGTTTTCTCGGTTTGGCCGGTTATTATAGAAGTTTGTACAAGACTTCTCAAAGATAGCTACACCACTTACCCGGCTCACTCAAAAGAATGTAAAGTTCGAGAGGACCTCGTGAGTGTGAAGAGGCTTTTGAGACGTTGAAAAGAGGTTGACTACAGCCCCGCTTTGGCATGGGCCCGAGATCTTTGATAATTATGACGCTTACACGGATGCTTTGGGACAAGGTTTGGGTTGTGTGTTGATGTAGGAGGAAGGTAATTGCTTATGCATCTAGACAGCTTGAAGGTGCATGAGAAGAATTACCCAACCCACAACTTGGAGTTAGCAATGTTGTGTTTGCCTTGAAGATCCTGAGGCACTATTTGTATGGAGTTAAGGCCAGATCTTCACCGATCACAAGATTCAAGTATTTTTTACCCAAGAGAATCAATACGAGGCAAAGGAGATGGTTAGAGTTTGTTAAGGATTACGATTTGAGATTCAGCATCATCCGGTAAAGTTTAATGTAGTAGCCGATGCTTTGAGCAGTAAAACCGTTGTTTGCGCTTCAGTGTGTGAAGATGTTGCGTAAAGGTTAGATGAGTTGAGAATCCAAGCTTTGATCGATTGAAGACCGATAGGGCCAGGCACCTTGTTAGCGAGGTCCGAGTTGATGGATGATATTCATGAAGCAAGATGAAGACCCGCTTTGGTTGACTTGAAGCGAAGTTAAGTAGGAAAAGCCTACAAGAGGTTACGTGGTTAGACAAGAATGGAAACCTTTGGTACCAGTGGATCGCTTGTGTGTGCCTAATGTTGGTGATTTAAGACAGAGAGTCATGGAAGAGGCACATAGAATCGCTGCGCTCATCCGGGAGCTACTAAAATGTACAGAGACTTGAAGGAAAAGTTTTGGTGGCCTCATGAAGTTGGAAATAGCTAGGTTCGTGGTCGTAATGTGACACTTGTCAAAAGGTTAAGGAAGAACATAAGACCGAGGAATGCTTGCCGCTGGATATCCCGGAATGGAAGTGGATAAGATCACTATGGACTTCACCACCGGTTTACCTAAGACGAGAGGCGGTAATGATGCGATTTGGGTGATTGTGGATAGATTGACCAAACCGCCA
Source organism: Gentiana macrophylla (assembly GCA_026214975.1). Lineage (NCBI taxonomy): Eukaryota > Viridiplantae > Streptophyta > Magnoliopsida > Gentianales > Gentianaceae > Gentiana > Gentiana macrophylla. The sequence continues at coordinate 125,686,862 of CM047806.1, forward strand.
CTTCTTACCGTGATAAGGTCGATATGCCTTGAAGAAAATGACGACACTATACTTGGATAATATAGTGAAGTTACACGGAGTACCTATCTCGATAGTTTCAGATCGTGATTCGAGGTTCGCTACCGCTTTGGAAAAGTTTACAAGCAATTTTCGTAACTGTTGGATTTGAGTACGGCCTTTCATCCTCGCACAGATGGACAATCCAAAGAACTATCCAAACACTTGAAGATATGTTGAGAGCTTATGTTTTGGAAGTAGGCGGATCATGGGATGATTACCTACCAAGAGCGGAGTTTGCTTACAACAAATGCCTATCATGCAAGTATAGCATGCCACCGCTTGAAGCTAATCAGATGGGAGAAGATGTAGAACGCCACCTGCTCGGGATGAAGTCGGGAAAGACAAATCACCAGCCGGAATTGGTTGAGCAAGCTAAAGAAAGGGTTCGGCTTAGTCAAGAAGAATCAAGGCGGCTCAAGATAGATGTAAGAGTTGGGCGATGTTAAGAGAAGGCCTTTAGAGTTTGAAGTTGGTGAAAGAGTTTATCTACGAGCTTCACCAATGAAGGGAGTGAAACGCTTTGGACAAAAGTGGAAAGCTAAGTCCGAGGTACGCTGGACCTTTGAGATTCTCGAATGAATTGGACCGCTGGCTTACAAGCTTAAGTTACCGGAATCCATGTCAAGAGTCCACAACGTGTTTCATGTCTCGATGTTGAAGAAGTGTTTGACCAAGATGGATGTTGAGACTACGGTTGATCCGAGATTTTTCAAGACAATATTTCGTATGACGAGGCAACCGATCGTAATTTTGGACAGAAGGAAAAGATGATTAAAAGAAGGATGATTCCTTTGGTTCCGTGCAATGGAGCAATCATTCACCGGATGAAGCTACTTGGGAAGTTGAGGACGATATGATCAATGAGTTCCCGTGATTTTATGGACTTACCAGTATGTTCTAGTTTCGAGGACTAAACTCCTTTAAGTGGGGAAGAATGTAATATTCCGATTTTCGAAAGGGCAGACGTGTCATTTTATAAAACTAAATATTGGGTTCGGTTCCTTTTACTCGTAGTTTATATTTATTATATATATATATATATATATATATATATATATATATATATATATATATATATATATATATATATATATAAAATCTCAAAATTATATGTATATTAAGGAAGGAAACTGATTGTTAGTAGTAAGGGTGATTAAGGAAAATCGCTGAATTAGGTAATTTTGGGATTTTTCCTATTTAAGGAAAATCAACCTAATCACACCCTTAAGATTTTAATATGATTTTTCACATCCAAAATTCGAGTTGCTATGTGTAAGAGAAATAGAAGAGGTCGAGATACTTTCATCGATATCTAAGTCAATTCTAAATCGCTTTCGCTTTCGAGAGAAGCATCGGAATCGCCATAAGGAGAGCGCTGCCTCGTGAGCGTAAAGTTGGAGCTTTTCTCAAGGTATGAAACTCGAATTACCTGCTGTTTTGATGAGTTTTGATGCTCATACCTTCGTAGTTTAATCGCTTTGAATCGTGGTGATCGATTTGTGATGCAAATTCGATTGATCATATAGGTTTGCTGCGTAAAAGAGATCGCTTTTGTCAGTCGCCTTTTCGAGCTTTTGATTTTGGCATAGCTTGCTTAAGGTAAGAAGCTCTTCCTACAATCTAATTATGGTTGAGAGTAGTTAGATCACGCTTTTGAAGCGCTTTCATAGCAAGAATTTACCTAGATGTTGATTATGGATTGGCGGTGTTAGGACATGAGAAAGTTTTGATTTTCAAGTCGCTTTCGCTATTTTTCCGAGTATTTGATGTTGAACATGTTTGATTGGTGTAGAGATCAAAAAGTGCATAAAAGCGTGTTTTGTGGTGTTTGTGCGCTTCAATGTGCGCACAATGATTAGCAAGCAGCGACATTGTCAAGCTGTAATGTTATCTGTAGATGGATAGCTTGAGTGTGCGACATTCCCCTGGAATGTGCACACACCGCCGGGCTGAATGTATTTTTACCAATGTGCACACATTCCCTAGAGTGTGCGACATTGCCCCTGCTTTTGATAAATAAGCTATTTTAAGATATGTTTGGGATTTTTAAATGTTGTTTCTGATATAATAACATTAATTAACCATAAACAAGCTTTCGATTGAACTTCCGATTCATTCAGCTTAAAACACCGAATGTACTTTAAAGGAGTCAAGTTCGCATCCGCCGGAAGTGGCATGAAAGTGGTTTGTGCTTTGATGAACTAGTGTTCACCAATGTCCGTGGTAATTGTTAAGATGTGATGTCTAGTCGCCTAAGTGAGGGAGTAGAGTGGTTAGGTGAGTTTTATTCTCAAAACACTTAGGCGGTTAGTTAATTCACATTAATAATTACATAATGTAGATAAAAGCTAAAACGCCATTTATTCTCGGTTAGGCACTATTTCATATCGGGTGATGTGATACGCTCAAAAAGGTGAACAACGCCATCGACCTTAAACGATCAAGGGTAGTGGAGGAAATTCATCGGACGATACGATACCGGGAGACCTCGAGCTAATCGGGTGCTAATCACCGTTAGTTAGCAAGTATATCTTCAGTCGATGAACGCCATGCACAAGGTCCTTGAGTAGTGATGTAACAAAGATAAGCTAAGTTAGAAACGCTTAGTCATGACGTGTTGATGGACACGGCGAACCCTAAATTGAGTCGGTCTCACTAAGATAATATCTTTAATAATAACCTTAATTAAATTATAGCTTCTACTTTTACTTTGTACAATGTACTTACCTCAAATGCATGTTTATTTATGTGTTTGGGGAGAGAAGATTTAACAAAGTTAGTGGAGATTTCAAGAGGACTTCGATGATGACGCTTGAGGACGCCGGAGTTGAAGACCTTGTTTACTATTTATCATTTATTTCATTTATGCCTTAGACTTGGATTTTATTGATTCTCGTAGTTTACTTTAGTACATTTGGATTCGTTGGTTTCATTTTGAATGTAATAAAGTTACATTTCTTTAGTTCTTTATTTCTATGGAAAATTAGTGATAAGACACAACAATCAAATATTTTTAAGTAATGTGACAAATGCCTACATATTTTTATATGGAGAAGGACAATCGCATAATTTTTTGAATGAAGGAGAAGGACAAAATATTTCATCAATTAAGTAGGATATTTTGAAACTTTTGCATAAAGGACAAAACTATTTATTCATCGTTTAAATTCACTTGTGTTCGAAATTCACTGCTTAAATTCACCTAAATTCATCGTTTAAATTCACTAATTTTCAAAATTCATTGTCTAAATTCACTAATTTTCGGATTCATCAAGTCGAATTCACTATCAAATTCACCGATTTCGGGATTCACCGGGAGATTCACCGATTTTCGATTCACTGCTTGTCCTTCTCGCTATAAAAATTATGCAGCTTGTCCTTCCCTATAAAAATATGTAGTTGTCCTCACATTTAAAAATATTCCAGATTGTGTCCTTATCACTAATTTTCCATAATTTTTATAGGAAGGACAAAAAGTGAATCCCTAAAATCAGTGAATCTCTCAGTTGAATCCCAAATCATGAATTTCGACAATGAATCCCTAAAATTAGTGAATTTCGATTTATGAATTTTGAAAATTAGTGAATTTTGATGTTGAATTTCGCTGAATTTAAATAAAGGAATTTTAACACAAGTGAATTTCGACAAGGAATAAATAGTTTTGTCCTTTATGCAAAAGTTTCAAAACTGCCCTTCTACTCAATTGATGAAATATTTCATTCTTCTCCTCATTCTCCTTATTTCTATTCTCGAGATGTTTGGAAAAATTACCCAGTCTTTTAGCTTCCGCTTGCTTTCATTTGATACGACGTAGTAGAGGCTTACGGTAATATTATTTATTTAATATTACGCGCGTGTTTAACGCTTCGATTTTCGGATAAGGACTCGTGTCCGGAACGGGCGTTACAACTACCATGCTAAAGCCTCCCAGAACTATCTATTTTGAGTTAGTTTCACAACTCCAAAGTCTAGATCAAAGAAGGTCTTGGTTTGCTGCGAATAAAGAATCAAACAACTTGTCACAGTTGGCTTTCTATGGTCAAAAGGCAACTCAGAACACAACTACCTCAACACTGTTTCCAGGTTTAATTCAGCAGGCAAAGGATTCAAGGCACATCAGACTAACTTCAGAGGGAACACAAATCAAAGTCAAGGCAGTAATGGATCTCAAGTTTTCAAAAGAATGACCAAAGCAGAAAGAGACCTCTACAGGAATGAAACATGTCTACACTGTGGAGTTACTGGTCATGTGGCTAAAATATGCTGGTGGAACAACAAAAACAAGACTCAATCCAGTGAAATACCACAAGTTCTATCTCGCTTCTAACTTTGGACAATACCATTGCTAAGACAAAATGGATAGTAGACACTGGTGCATCAAGTCACATGACAAGTAATAAAAATATTTTACATAACTTACATACATATTCGGGTCATGAGTTTGTTCTCATTGGTGATGGTACCCTACTAACTATTGCAGGAGTAGGGACTGTACATATATGCACAAATTCCTCAACTATAACAATTGTAAATGTAAGTGCTACAACTTAAGAAAATTTATCAGAAATCAATTAGCCAACCAATATTCTCAATAATGTATTTTCACTAACAATGGTTTTGTTTTTAAAGGACAAGGTGACAAGTCAGAACTCATGAAGTGGAGGGCTTAGAGGAGAATCAGATATTCTCCCCAATAGTCCTCAAATTCATTTTGCTCATCGCTTTTAAGTCTTGTTCTCGCAGTAACTATGGCATCGAGGTTTGTGGCATGTTCTGGGCTTCCTTCAATTCAAGTCATGAAGAATAAAGTCCTCATAGAGGTTTTTGGAAATAATAAACAAGAACATCCATGTGAAAGTTGTCGCTAGGCAAATTGAGTAAATTGCCTTTTTTACAATCTGATCATACTATTTCTTGTATCTTTGATTTAATTCATTATGATTCATGGGCCTCGCCTATTGATTCTATTGGAAAGTTTAGATATTATGTTTTCTTTGTGGATGACTACTCTAAGTACATTTGGCTTGTTCCTATTAAGCATAAATCAGATTTTTTTTCCAAGTTTTTCAAAACTTTGAAAGCTTTGTGCTAAGGCAGTTTAAAAAACACATTAAAAGGTTTCATTTAGACGGGGGTGGGGAATTTGTTAATGAACAACTTAAATCCCATTTTCTTAAAACAGGCATAACACACTTAATTTCTTGCCCTCATACACCTGAGCAGACTGGTCTTTTTGAAAGAAGACATAGGACTATTAGAGAACTTGGTATTACCATGCTTTTCCATATATCGATCGCCTATTTTTGTGGGTTGGAGCCTTGCAAATCGCCTGGCCCACCTAATTAACATACTCCCATCCTCCGCCTCAACATGACATCACCATATTTTGTCCTCCATAACATACAAACTGATTACTTCCACCTTAAGAGTTTTTGGCAAACAGATGCTACCCTACCCCATGGATACAAGGAAGCATAAGTTTGACCCCAAGACTGTTCCTCTATGTCTTTGTTGGATACAAGACTCCAATATAAAGGTTATAAATGTTTCCATCCCTTCACAATAAAGTTCTTTGTCTCCGCACATGTCATCTTTGATGAAACCCTCCTACCTTATAAACTCAAAGACACCATAAATTCCTCACACGTTAATACCATTTTTGAGTCCTCGAATCCTCGCAAATCCAAGATATATCGCCACCATGATCACCCTAACACAACCGATCATGCCTTACAACTCCCGGACACACCTATTTTACCCCATTCATCACCCACTCATGTCACACCACATCAACACTACCACAGAGACACTTCAAATTCCACTCGAACCTTCCATGCCACATCCGCACTCTCCTCATAATGATGACCACATTCCTTCATCACCAGAGGACACTTCAAATTCCAATCGAACCTTCAACACCACATCTAGACTCTCCTCATAATGATGACCACATTCCATTATCACTGTGGTCCAATCACTCATTGTCACCACCTCCTACTCCACAACCCTCCATATCCTCACCCGAGTCTCCACTAACCACACCCAAAGTAGTCACTAGGCTCAACATGGCATATTCAAACCAGATCCTAAATATGCCTTTATCTCTACTTCATCTAGTATTCCCAAGGAACCCAAACAACTAAGTCCGCTTCTTCATCACGCATGATGGAAGTGGAGCTATGCAAGAAGAATTGATGCTTTGTCCCAAAATAAGACATGTCACTTAGTCCCTCAGACACTGCACATGCATGTCATAGGCTCCAAATAGGTTTATAAAGCAAAACTTAAAACTGATGGATCTCTGACAAAAGTTAAAAGCCGACTTGTTGTAGGTATAAATTTTATGTGACATATTATATATGTCACGTACTATATATGTCCTAAAATCAAATTTAATTTATTATTATTTCCTATATAAAATTGTAGGAAGTAATATAATAAAATAATAATTAAAATCTCTTAAAAATTAGAGATTTAGTTCATTTGTAATAAATGGCTATATAAGTATGAATGTGAAACAAGATATGTGTCACATACTACATATGCCATTAAATCCAAATATTTTATATTATTTCCAGAGATAATAAACAATTATTCAAATCAAATCGCTAAAATAAATTAGTAATTAATTTGATTGATTTGTAATAAATGTCAATCTTCTAAATATGGTTGGAATGAATCAAGAGTCCTGACGATTAAATGCAAATCAATCAAGAGTCCTGACTTCAAATCAATTAAGAGTTTCAAGCATTAAATGCAAATCAATCAAGAGTGTGGATGCATTAAATAATCGAGAACGATTAATCGCAAATCAATTCAAATGCTCTCATCTACCACTATAAATATAGAGGCCTTGGTCATTTCCAAAACACACAAAAACACAAAAGACACAAAGAAGAAGAACAAGCACAAGGAATAGCATAAGCCGGTGAGAAGTCCCAGAGCATCTTCAAGCCTCAAGATCTCCCAAGAATTCTCAAAGTTCTTCAAGAAAGCCAAGAAGATTGAGGATCATCTTCAACACTTCAAGATCAACACAATGGCGAAGCTCTTCAACAAGGCGCCTTACACACTTCAAGATCAACACAAAGACGGAGTTATTCGATAAGGCATCTTCAACACTTGAAGATCAACCCAAAGTCGTTAAGATCAAAAGCATCAAGAACGCCGGAAGAAGTCGCTTCAAAGGAATTCAAGAAGATGAAGAACATCAAAGCTACAAAGTACCATGAAAGATCATCTTCAACATCAAAGATCTTCTCGCAAACTCAAGCACTTCAACTAGAGATTGAGGGTAATACAAAGTATTCCCGCAAGTCTTCACAAAGTCAAAGTTATTTCGCCATATCCGGGAGTTCATCAACACAACAACAATTGGTGAAGAAGACGGGAGAAAGCATAAAGCCTCTACTCAACACCCGTGGAGAAGATCGAATGAGTAGCAAAGAAGCCTCCAAGTCATCTCCACAATCAAGATCATCCGCCAAATTCAGAGTTCTTCAAAAAGAGAAGATCTAAGAAGCAACAAAGAAGTCTTCAAGTTCTTCAACAACATTTGAAGGTCGCCCGCTATATTCGAGTTCTTCACCAACATTCGAGGATCATCCTCCACATCCAGAGTTTTTCTTCAACATTCAAGCTCATCCACCATATCCAAAGATCAACAACCATCAAGGTCTTCGACATATTCGGAGTTCTTCAACAACAATCAAGGACTTTGCTATATTCGGAGTTCTTCAACAAATCGAAGGTCTCCAAAAACCCGGTGTTCTATAACAACAAATAAAGGCCCTCTTCCCAACACATAGGAGGAGCACCTCCAAAGTCCGAGAACAAGTCACCGCAACTCTCGGAGAAATCAAACGAGAAGATCAAGGAAGCATGAAAGCATCTAGGTCATCTCTAACTAATGAAGACTATCCGCCTATATCCAAGTTCTTCAACAAATATCAAGATTATCCACCATATCCGGAGATCTTCCATAAATCCAAAGATCCTCCCAACAAATTGGAGGAGATTCGACAAAGTCCGAGGACAAGTCCTCGCAACTTCTAAAAATAAAAGAAGAATTAAAGGCGCCCCGTAGATATAGGTATTTTGCTAAAGATTGTACCCACTCACATTTTGAAATTAATAAAATTATATTTGTTCCAATTTTCTTGTCTTTCTTTTTTAATTTAAATTGTAGGACAACTAAATTTATGCTACACTTGTAAACAAGGTTATAGTCGATAGATGGGGTGGATTACTTAGAGACCTACTTCCGCTGGTTAAACCAAGTACCATTAGACTTGTCCTCAAAGATAGCCCTAAACTAGTCCTCGGCCGCTTAAAAATTAGATGTTAAAAATGCCTTCTTACATGGCTACATCTCATAAGATATCTACATGACACAACCACTGTGTATGGAAGATCCCACTTTTCCAAATCATGTTTGCAAGTTAGATAGGATTTGTATTGGTTAAAACAAGCCTCTGTGGCTTGGTTTAACAGATTCAAGACATTCTTAATTGATTATGTCTTTAAGTGCGCTTTGTCCTGATCCTCTTTATTTTATTACCATTCTAACCAAGGCACCCCTAGTGTTATTATTGTACGTGGATGACATACTACTTACAGTTCACATCCACCAGCCTTGAGTCATTTATTCACATCCCGAATCAAGAATTTTCATGAAAATCTAGGTCCTCGCCCATTACTTTCTTGGTGTATGTGTTCATCATATCGCACAGATTGCATACATGATCACCACACTATTCTCAAACTATCTTGGACAAAGCTCACATGATGGATTGTAAACCCATGAGGACCCCACTAGCAACTAAACATCCAAAAGATCCAAAGAAGAACCTTATTGCTGCACTCTACCTACTACGTAAGTTTGGCAGAGCACTCCAAAGATTTGACCTTTACACGACTCAAATCTCCTATGTTGTCAATTATGTATCACAATTCATGCAATAGCCCACACAAGCTCATATGGTGTCGGGCATATTGTAATTTTAGATATGTCAAAGGTACTATAGCCCTTGGCATCTCTCTCCATAAAGGACCAACCACCAATCTCCTAGCATTTTCTCACACTTATGTAGATTGGGCTACTTTACAAGCTTTCTCAGATGTCGATCAAGTGCTGCCAACTCACCGTGACGCTTTACAACATGTTATTGCACATTCCTTGACCTAACCTCATCTCCTCGTGTGCAAAAATAGCCTACAGCCAAGATCCAGCTTTTAAGTCGAGTATCGTGCAATGGCACACACCGCAGCTAGTAAATCACTTGGCTTGTCTATCTACTCCAAGAACTCAAGATATCTCTCACCACTTCACCGGGCTTCTATACTCGATAACCTTAGTGCCCTACACATGACAACCAATCCGGTTTTTCATGCCGAAGTAATAGCAACCAAAACAACATATCATTCAAATTCAAAGAATTTGACTGCTTTACGCCAAAGCAAAATGGTTGATTTGGCTAACTCGAATACAAAGAGATAATTCAATCCAAGTTCAAAATTATCAAGTGGACTTAAGTGATTTGGAAGAGATACGGTTGATTGAGAGATATGGAAGCAATCACTTAAAATTCAAAATAAACGCAAGGTGTACTTACTTCAAATCAAGGATAATGGCTATGAGACTCAAAGCAGATGGTGGCAATCCGATTATTTAGTGTTTATTTCAAATGTTGAACCTTTATCTTTATCCTGAAAAACCAATTATACAAGTGAGGACTCTAGTACTATAAATAAAGCATACCAGCATCGATGTAAAATGAGAGAAATAGATCCGTAATTTCTTCCAAAAATTAATAAAGCATTCATGTTCTTGTTCTGTTTCTGTTAATTAAACTTGTGAGTTTTCTATTTTTCCACAATAACTCACTTTTTAAATTTAACACTTAGCAGATGAAGAACTTAAGCTTGAGGAGATCCAGGAGAATCTGCATGAGGGTTAGTGCCAACCCTATAAATTGTCAAAATGACAAATTGCACATCTTATAACTCACATGATAAATTGTTGACATAATACTCAATAATATTGTTGTAGGTAGGTATACGGGAAATTGAGACTTTATTAGTAATGGTCTTGCTATTAATTGTAATCTTCAATAATTAATTTAGCTAGGCCATTTTATATGTGAATATATATAAGTCACAGGATGTTCGATATTAATTCCAATTGTAAGCAATAATCATCAAATATTCACTAGCATTATTCAAATGGATTTTCTAGATTTGATAATCAAGATAGCGTGTTAATTATGCGAGCGATGAATCTCACAAACGTCTTATTAAATTTTTTTTTTTTTTTTTTTTTTTTTTTTTTTTTTTAGTTTGGACTCGATTCGAGTTACTTGAACTAATCTCGAGCAAACATAATTTAACAATCGAAAGAATTTTCATGCATGATCCGTAAAAATTGCTTAATGGCCTAAAATGTTTTTAAGAGTAAAAAATTTAACGGTTTCAATAAATTTTTTTCTATAGTGAAACTTCACATTTTTCTTGTTTTAACACGGCCCGCGACCTCGTTGTGTAAATAGTACTCCGCCAATTAGTAGCTCACAAGCCACTGGGACACTTGTTGTCCGCCTAAAATCTTAGGGGGCCTAGGATTCCATGATATGGAATTTTTGATTTAGCCTTACTCGCTAAGCAATGGTGCTTTACTTGTCCCGCCGCTCTTGCGAGTCGAGTACTTAATGCAAGCATCACCCGGTGCAACTATTATTGCAGCAGGCCATGATGCATAATCTTT